>JAAXYX010003101.1:0-15342 GCA_036851915.1 Ptenothrix huangshanensis | reverse complement strand
ACTGGTTGCCTTCAGCAACTATTTTCGGTGCACAAATTATCTGTCGTACTTTAAAAATGCGTTCTCAGGTTTATATTGTGCAGTATTATTGTCGAGCCCAAAAGGTTAATAAATATGGTGAAGCTAGACTTTAAATTTCTGAGGGGGAATCGGAAATCGGATCATGATCAGATTATAACTGAGTAATATTTTACCATGGACAGACGTGGCACCCACGGGATCATCAACTCTAAGGGCGTCAGGTATCCAATTTGTTATAATGACTACTATGCCCCCAATGATACCCACAACAAATGCGTCTACGGTATGGTATAGAGCACATCCTGCTGTCACACCAACCAATGCACCTAAAACTGGATTCACAATGTCCATCACTTCAAAAATTCTTCCTGGCTTTATCAAAGTCCACAAGGATCCCACAAGACCACCGCCAATTGATGCAATCAACGTTGTAGTTGCTGCTCGTGCAGCAAATTTCCATTTTGCCCCACTCACCCCAAATGTGCTGCAAATAATTTGAATATAATCAGTAAAGCGACCAGAAAAGAATAATTAAAGGGAAAAAACTTGAGCAGATTTTACACACAGTGCACATCTGCCTATCCCTACACTAGTACACAGCCATGTAGTACACTGCGCGCAAAACCTGCTCACGTTTTGTCCCTTTAATTATGCTTTTCTGCTCGCCTAATCAGAATCATGGAAGCCAAATTCGGCTTCAAAAGGCTTAGTTCTAAACCACCTAACATTGTCTTTTTACCTTCCACTATTGAAAGCTAACCATCCCCACCAGAGAATATAAAGTCCAACGATGCAACTGGTAGGATTTCCTAATGGCAAAGCTGCAGTTCCATTTTCATACCTACCCAACCTTGGCCCGAGTAGCCAAGCTGCTGTAAATCCTGCAAAAACGAATCAACAATAATTTTATCGCTTAAAAAATAAATATGTAACAAAAATAAACAGATCAGTCTTAAGTCAATTTCATTCTTGATTTTCTTAATAGGTACAAACGGATTTATAATAGTTACACCTGAAACACCTCCCAGTAAATGAACTGCACCTGATCCAGCAATGTCGATTGCTCCCATTTCTCCAAGAAATCCTGTTGGGCCCCACACCCATCTAAGTAGTGCAATTATTTACTATTGCAAAAGGCTTTAATCAAAGTATTTTTGTTGAAATCATGTATTATTTTACGCTATTCTCACGAACCTTGCAGGTACACAGTAAACCACGGTGTTCAATAACGAGAATACGCAATAGGCTTTGAAATTGCATCTAAAAGAAAAAGACATAGCTTACGTGCAGAATAATAACAATAATAATTACCTTTACCAAACCGACGGGGTAAATATTTTATACTGCACTTAATTATGGTTCTGGGTAGCGTACGGGGGGGGGGGCATTTCAAATCAAAACTTTGAGACCATTTATTTCAACCCTCGTCGGTCCGATATGTTTGGTGCTATTGACAAAAATTATTGTGAATAAAATCGGCTTGTTGATCTTAAAAAAAGAAGCAAAGTGGGGCATAACCAGTTCTGAATGATGGAAAAGCGCCCACCTATGCCCCACTTTGCTTCTTAAACGACGATTTGTACCTTTCAGCCATTGTGCCGGAGACAATGGTTGTGGCTGTAGTCGCAAATGAAAGTTGGAACATGAATGCAGCGAATACAGGACCCATTAAATTGTTATCTGAATCCACTAAATATTCCCCAACACCATAGTATGGTGTTGATCCAGCATCCGTTCCAAAACTAATACTGAATCCAAATATCCAATAAGTTAGCCCACCAAATACGACATCGACAACGTTCTTCATCATTATGTTCGACTCATTTCGCACTGAAACACAACCTGACTCCAGCATTCCGAATCCTAATACAAAATTATACCCCCAGTCTTTGTTAGTAGGAATTGAAAATTCTTTTTCCTTATTAACTTTTTCCTTATGATCATTATTTTCTACAATTTGAATTGATAAAATGGGTTTCTTTTCCTACAATCCAAACTACAATAATGCAATAATTTAATTTTCTTATTTTTCTGTATTTTGATTACAAGTCGTATGCTTTTTAGAAATAAAAAGCTGGGAAATTAATATTTATTTTATATAAATATTTTGATTTGATCGCATCTTGCGTTCAAGATACGTTAAATATGCATTATTATTTATTATACGTTTTCTCAAGATGCGTTCCAGAATGCCTCGAGGATTGTTTTAGGTTTGGACTTTCACATTTTGTAGTTCAAAATTATAGGCAAATTGTATCTATTTTTCAGAAATGTTACGCTGATAAGTATAACATGAAATTTATTTAAATGCTAAATATCAGCGAAAGATTTTGTAATGTTTTGGTACCTGTTTGCATTGTGAAAATGATGAATGATGCAGTAAGGATCCAAGTGGCATCATCCCAAGTCAAATCATTAATCCATGGACCATCTCCTTCACCAGGAGGCTTCTCCGTGGTAGTCTTCGTCGCGTTCCTAGCCGGCCTTCCAATCACCTCATCTTTCTTTCTCTTTTTGGAATCCGTATCGTAATTAGAGTTGTGGGTATCACGATGATACTCGTCGCCGTCTCCAACATCGTATTTGTAGTGGTTCCCCGACGACCCACTTATTCTATTTCCCGTTGAATCAGCATTGTTCTGTTCTTGTTTCTTGTGTTCGTATTCATAGTCTTTATTACCCAGATGCCCCTTGCCAGACTTATTCAATGTTAATTCTAGTTTATTTTTATCATCCCCTACCAAAATTATATATGGGGATGAATTGTTGAAGTAGCTGGAAATTAGCTTCGGGGGAGAAACTTGTATCTTTGATACGAATAATGTATGGTCCAGGTTACTGTTTACGGCTGGTGAATTTTCAGCTGCAACTAGATTCTGTCTCCTATTTGAGTGGATGCGAGTGTAATAATAATACTCGTTCGGATGGAAAACATAAGTTTTGGAAGAAAATACTGTTAATGTGAACAATGTTATTATTAGAATAGCGTATACTAATAATGTGTTTAATATAGCCGATGATTTGGAATTTGTGGTTTGCAGATTATTAGACATTTTGTTTTATTCTGACATTAAAGGATTTCGCTATTGTTAATCGTGATTATTCTGGTAGAACTAGAAGATGTCGACGAGTAAACTTGCACAATTCAGCAGTCCATGAACTTATACGATTAACTTCTATTTAGAAAGTACCCGGATCGAGAGAGATTACGTACAGCTGGTTCCTTTGTGGTTTATGGGGTCTTTGATGTTAATCAAACTGGATAAATGCAAGTATATGCCCATCATGATTCATTGCTTGCCTCATCTGATTACAGTCTGAGTACTTAATTACGCAGACGCATATATGGTCATGTATTATGCATTCCCTTGTGGATAGCTTGCAAAATATGTCACATATAGTCTCTGAATGTATAACACTTGGTATTTTTTTCTTTTCGATACGATATGCGTTTCGGAGAGGATGCTTCAACTTCTGCACCTTCAGGAACGATATACTCAAATGTTCATTTGGGACAATGCTTCGTTTTGAGACCGAGTGGGTGCATAGGGAACATGAACTCAGTAATTCAGTAAACAATTAGGAACTTCAAAAGAGCTATCTACTTATTTGTTACAGATAGCTCTTCCATGTCTTATAAAATCGTACATACCTATCTACTCAATCAAATGTCAATGTGCGTTTGTACTAGCTAGTGTCGCCACACTTTCATACGAAATCGATCCGTACCTTCTGTCATTACTGAAAATTTAATTTCTTTTTTGTTTTTCAGATTCATTCGAGTCAAGGACTGAGTATTAATTGGGTCAAAGCAAAAAGTATAAAAGATGTAAACATGTATACAAACGTTTGATCTCAATTGGTTTCTTCCGTTAACTGATACCTTTTCGAAGGAAAAGGGCAAGTAGAAAGGCTACTTGAGTTGTTAGTAAAGCAGTCCACAACCTTGTATGTATTCCTCTAACATGAATCATATACATCCCATTGTCTGTAGGTACTAAATGCGACCTACCTAGTTTTAAGTAGTAGCCAGTAGCCCCAGAACGACGTCAAAAGAAACTTTGAAGCCCATGCAAGCCTCAACTTTAATGCCTGGTTTATTGAATTTAAATTACACATTTTATGCATATCTATAATAGTACTTCTATTGTACATCTGAATTTTGTCCAAAAAGACGTCTGACATCATTTGATTTTACAGCAAATAAAGGAAAAACGTGTCTTAACGTTTCTTCTTCTTAACTTAAAAACGTAACCTTCTTAAGGCAGGAAAAAATCTACGTGCATAAAACGTCACAAACCTACACGTATTAAACACAATTATGTACGTAGTTAGGATGCATCTTAAGTGCTACTTACTAAAGCATTAAGAACACATCTTGGGCTGCGAGTTATCCTTTGGATGCATTATCCATACATTTTAGACGAACTGACTTCATAATTACACGAAAGAGTCGACACAAGGCGCACTGACAATGCCTAACCCGAAAACGAACGGAAATTATTTGAGTAGGCAATAATTATTACCTATAATACCTCCAACCGAATATTTCTCTCGAGTCGAGAATTCGTAAAAACCAAGGCGAAAAATTCGACCCGAAAAATTTTAAGAGAAGAGATTCAAAAGAGTTTTTAAGAGAATTTTTATGTTTATTCTGATTTTGACTACTACACCAAGTAATTTTACAAGTTCAATAAATTTCAATACATTTCCTATACGATTAAAATCCATAGTTAAATTTTTAGAAAACAAATACGCATTGGAATTATCTCAAAATAATGCATGAAGTTGAATTGTGTGAAGCGAGGTTTTTCTTATAGCATCAAGCAAAACAGAAAATACAATGCATTCCATTTGTAACTTGGGATAAACTATTCTATTCAGAAACCGATCACAAACGAACGGTTTCCGGTTCCGGTATCGGGTTTATAAATGCAAAACCGATTCGAACTGAAATAGTTCGAATCGGGTTGCTTACCGACCCGAACCGAACAAAAATGATTCGTTTGAAGTTATATTCATACTCGAACCGAACCGAAACCCGAATAACCCGAATTTTATTGGGTCGAACCGAAACCGTGCCGGCCCATACTACTAAATATGTACACGCAGGCTTTTGGCGTTTTAGATGCGCCGGTTTTACAATGTGTTATTAATATTGTCAAATATCATAACACTACTTTTATATGTAGGTACTTAAACAGTAAATAAATTACATTATTTTCAATTACATTATTTTCCAATAAATTCCTATTAAATTGCACATAAGTAGGCTAAAGATTAACAGTCTTATGAAATAAAATCGAAATAGCACAGAATCGAATTAGAAATAATTTTATTATCATTTTTATCCTGAGGTAACAAGAGTTTTCAGATGTGTAACTAAAACTGAAGAAACGACATATTATATGCAAGTAACTTGGTGGTTACAAAGAAAGACAGATTCAAATAATTAAAAAACGTACACTCGACTAACTGACAACATTATCTAACTCTTTATGATTAGTGCTCTAATAAGTTGATTAATTAGTAAATTAAATTAAATGCTACCACTAAATGTTGTACACACTGCTGTTGAGTTTATCTTCAATTATTTATCGGTTAAATGAGATTATCCACCAAGATGGATACGGTGATCTAGTCCATTTAACCGAAATAAGCATTAGCTCCGGAACTTCCTTGTGATTGCACACTATTGAATCCTCCAGGTCGCAGAAGAATGTTAGCATTAGCGTTTGCAACTGCATTTACTTGAGGCCCCCCAGGAATCTACCGAAGTTTTAATATTCCCGAATTAGTACTACCGACAAACCGTTCTTTTTGTTTATATTATTTGTCACAATTTTACAAATATTTTATAATTTGTCCAAGCATTATATAATTCTAGAATAATTATACTTGGATTTGAGTTAGATGTCCTCATTAGCTTTATTTGCTTTTGCCAGTGAGTGTATACGTCCATATGACAATACATAATTAGACTGTACATATGGCACCCAAAGATATTCTCTATTCCAATTCCCTTCTGCTTCTCACTCCTCTCCAGCCTCAGCTCTCATGACGGTGTCACGTTAGCCTTGGATATAGAGAATGGAACTGGGATAGAGGATACTTATGTTTAATTAAAAATATTAGTCGTAAACCCAAATGTTCTCATCTCATTCTGCACCATTTTCACAGATTTCGAATTAGCAAAGTTCAAAAATATCTCAGCTCAATTTCAATATCTTTTGAAACACTTTGTTATACATAGGTATTTAGAATTGAGGTGAATGGAAAAGGAGAACTTTTGGGTGTATGGCTATTGATTTTAGAAGGGTAGTTACTCACTCCAGCCTGTGCGTTGGAATTGGATTGAGCTAATCCACCGTTTGGATTGAAATAAGCTGACGCAAAACAAAAGCACACCAGTGCAAGGAATAAAATGTGCACCAATTTTGAGGCCATTTTGAATCAGTTAGGAGAACGAAATAAAATTAGTTTATAAATACTTCAAACAAACACTCTGTCTCAACTAACAAACTAAACAAAAATCCCCAATAGAACTGGTTGACTATCAACGTTTGCTCTGCTTTTATACACGACGTGATCAAAAGCTGTCAGTTAAATGTGGTAATTGGGGAATATCCAATCCGATAGCAATTAAGAAAACTAATTAAGGTAGCGATAAATGTTTCACCAATAGGAAATGCAAATGACACATCTTGTAGTCATTTTTAATTTCCTTCACAAACCTACAAAAGCTGTGGAGATTCATTAGTCAAACTTTTAATGGTATCATTATTTAACAAGATTAAGCAATCTACAGGGACCGCCACAGCTGAGATAATTGAGTGTATGTAAGTGACAATGCGTGACAATGCGATTAAAAATTAATGATCATAATTTCTAGGAAATCCCTTCTCCTCATATTTTTCTAGTTAATAATTATAGACAATTTCTTTCGTTTCCTTAGGTTTCTTAGGTAAGTTATAAAATTCATAAAATTTCGAGATTAGTACCATACATTAAGTTACACAATTGTCACACGTTCCTCATTTGCACAGTAATCACGAGAAGTGTAATTATATAACAAGAAGTAATTAGTTGAAGCTATGAAAAATTAGTGGTCGTCACGTAAAATTCAAGCCAATTAAAACTGATGAAAACATCCATTAAGAGTGCATGGGAAAGCAGAATATCAACGAGATATCTACAGAGCCATTTTAACATTACAGACGCAAGGCATGGGTTATCTGAAGTCATAAGTTGCATTTCAAGCTTAATCCAATTTGTTCGATATATTTGCATGGAAATGATATTTATTGTGAGTATAGAGGAAACCCATTATGTAACAACAACTATCTTTTTAAATCCAAGGTCAAGTGGTAGAGATCTAATAGCCGTAGCGCCAGTGCAGTGGCGAAGCTAGGATAAGACTAATCATGTGGGCAAGATTTTGATGCGCAAACAAATAAAATCAGCTATCATTATATATGTCACCTACATACTCCGTTTATAAAAAAATTTATGTAGAGAATCGCCTAATTATCGTAAATATAAATTGTGGTAGCAAATAAGTGTTTTTCAATCTACACCTTTATCAAAATAAAGGAGAAACTATACATGCTGCTACCCATTATTAATAAAAAACAAACACTATACTAGCACTATCTGCGTTACTTTATAATTGATTATTGCAACACCTTCATAATTATAGCTATCTGTAGATATTTAACTAGCTGGCGTCGCCGCCTACTCGCCTAAGAAATCGCCACTGAACACTTAATTATTAAACAAATATGTTTGTAGTTGATAACATCTACATCGGTGGTTTGACGATAAGGCAGTTTGCGTCTGTCTACTGTGCTGTGATTGTGGAGCAGCAACGCACTCCTTTACAAACAAATATATATTATTATAAATTCAAAGTAATTACAATTTGAAAAGCCTTGACGGCTCAATTGTAGAATGGCGTTAAGGTGGGGATTTTTGGGAGCTGGGAGAATTACCCATGAATTTGCCAGTGCATTGGGACAATTACCAAAGTCAGATCATCGAAGTGTAGCCATTGCTTGTCGTAATTTAGCTGATGCGGAAACTTTTGCAAAGTCGCACGGAATTCCAAAATTTTATGGGTCCTACAAGGAGCTGATCGATGACAGTGAGATAGGTAATGCGATCTTTATGATATATTAATTCGTTATGCTTTTACTTCACCATTGAATATGTGTCGGTTTACTTGTAAACCAATCCAAGTTTAATATTAAAAATGATGTAATTATTCATTCGTAATTGTAAGCAGCTATGTAACTAGATATGGCTGTTAACTGCCATCGGAGTTGGAAAAGGATCATTATGTGCACTTTGCAGTACTGAAGCGAGCATTACTCCCGGGCCTGTAGTTTATGTAATTATTACTATTTTGGTGCCTCATTTTACACTTTTACTCAGGTAAAGGTGGCGGAGATCAACCAAAATTCAATTTAACCAAACCACAACAAATCAAAAAAAATGAATGTGAAATCGCATGCGAAAAAATAATTTGGAAGACGTGTACTTATGTATATGTACGTGCGTTCTAAACTATTTCAAAAAAGGCAAAAAATGCACATGTTTGTTGCATGTTTCTTGGTATTCAGCGAAATAATAAATAATTACCTACTTTCAGTATTTGCGGGAAATACATAATGTACACATACCAACCCAGCCCACCTTAATTAGTGCAACTGAGGCTGATATTATAAGGGACTAATCCTAAGTTTATATTCAGCTGTTTTAAGTCTGATTATATTTTCTCTGTGCACAACTCTGAAAGTCTTGGCCTAAATTCATACGGGCATAAAAAACCGTGTCGGATGATATATTATCAGTAGTTAGGAGGCCTTCATAGGATGCGACACTGGTACATCAAAATTGAAACCGAAACGATTAAACATGGGAAAAAATATTAATCCGTTAGTAATAACAAATAGACTTACAGGATTATTGGAGTACTACATAACTTCACAAATTCTCAGGCTCCTATTGTGTGTAGGACTGTATTCTAAAATGGCAGCTTTTTTTAAAAAAATTAACTTAATGCATAACTTACTGCAAGAATGATTACTTTTAAAGTGAAAAAATGATTTGCCCCCCCTTGCCCCTTGATCAACTTGAGCTTTAGTTTACAAATAAGATTTCTTTTGAAAACAAAGGCAAAGTGAGGCACCAAAGTACGTGCTCAGAAATGATGTACATCTTACGATTAGTTCCTACCTACATCAGTAACCTCCTACGAAAGGCACATATTACAGTTAAGTACCTGTGTACATTTTCCAACTTCAATGACAGTGGCGGTCCTTTCTGGAGTAAGTAATATTTCCAATAACATTGGTAGACATCGTATACGTGGGGACTGTTAACTCGTGTCATTATGGACCCTCAAAGATGGCTATTGAAGGTGGAAAGCATGTTTTGTGCGAGAAGCCTTTATCTATAACCGGACAGCAGGCAAGAGATCTAGTTCGTACAGCCAGAGAGAAAAACGTTTTTCTAATGGAGGTGGGAATCTACTATATGTACTTGATTATTTACTGAATTTTTCAATTTTGTGTTGCCCGCTTGAATACTTTGGCTTCCTCTTTTACGAAGGACATTAGTTTATATTGTAATGTCAGGGGTTCTGGACGAGATTCTTCCCAGCATTTCGGTATTTTATGGACGAAATTGAATCTGGAAAGATCGGAAAAGTAAACCAAGTTATCCTTACGGTTGGAAATATTGCCGCTCATCTCGATAGATTTCGGTAATTAATCGAAACCGTTGAATCAATAATAATTGCTCGATTCTAAATATTGGAAGTGCAAATATCCCAAGCCATCCTCAAAAGAAATTCAATTTATTTCTACCAGTGTACTAGAACTTGGAGGAGGCATTCTCATGAATCACGGATGCTATGGAGTATCATTTGCGACTAGGATTTTCGGAAAGCCCGACAAAATTTTTGCTTCAGGGCATTTGTCCGATACGGGAGTAGACATACATTCCACATTAGTTATGAACTACGACGATGGACGAACCGCTGTGACAGTTTCAAATTCTTTAGTGAAAATGCCTGGAGAGTTGTTTGCTATCGGTACTGAAGGAACTATAAAAGTGAGTTATTTGTCATAATTATTTCCAAATCGATTTTAAGGTTGGGACTTTGAAGAGTGAGCATGTATACTTCTTATCGTTAGAGCGTATAATGTGTACTGAAATGAGCAACATACAATAGAGGCCTGATTGGTTTCAGACTGAAGCTGATTTTGGCGTATTTCTAGTTTCTAGAGTAAATTACATTTCTTACTTACGTACATATATCTACCTACTATACTGACGGTGAAAGTACTGGCAGTTCGATTACTCTTACAACTGCTACTGTATAATTTTCTACTAAATCACTCTAAATCACAAATCACATGAAACTGGTACAAATATTATTGTGCCTGCAATAGCAATGGTTAATCAGTGTGTGCTTGTATATACCTACATATACCTAATTAGATGCCAAATGGGAAAATGTGTTCAATTTGTGAACATTCAAAATGTTCAAAAGTTCAGGGTATGAAATTCACAAGTTACTAAACTTTTATGATTATTATGAATTTCAGCTTCCCTGGCCATACTGGGCTCCAACTGTAGTTGAATCCTCTGTGACTGGAACACAAGAATTTCCATTACCAGATTTGAAGACGCCTGCAAATGGAGTAAATACGATCGGATTTATCTACGAAGCAGAAGAAGTTCGTCAATGTATACGAAAAGGTATTCACCACTTTGTTGTATGTTGCGTTATTAGACAAGTAATATAATTACAGTAATTAGGTGTCGAGCACACCAGGAAAATCAGGGCAAATCGGAAAATACTTTTGAAACCATGAATAGCTAGCTAATATATTAAATAAAGTATTAATCAAATCTGAATCAATCTAACAATTTCCTTATTACAAAGTATGCGGTAAAAATTTATCATCTTATTGTATTTATTTTTGTTTCTCTCATTCATCTCATATTTTACAATTGAGCAAGAGATGAATCAGAGAAGAGCAAGAGATATATTATACAAATAATTTAAATAAGATAGGTGGGGGTGCACATGTAACTATAGTACACCCCCCCACCAATATGTATACGTACTTGGTATGCTATTTTTTATGAGACTGTCAGTGTCTTTTATTTTTCAATCCTTAACATTGTAATTATTTCAGGTTTGAAAGAAAGCCCTGATATGCCGCTCGATGAGAGTATCCTCATTTACGAAGTGTGTGATGAAATGCGACGACAAATGGGTGTCAAATTTCCTCAAGACTCTCAATAAAATTGTGTAATTACTCATTATACACACACTGGTTTTATTTTTCAGATAGAGACGACGATTGAAAAAAAAAGAAATAACATTAAATATAATATCATTAATAATCGTAACAGCCGAAGTTAATTGCTTTAGCGCTTAAGGATTGATTGATTTCAAAATTACGCATTACTGCGGAGAAAAGATGAGTTGTCTCAACAACCAGATGGGTTTTGCCTAACAAGTCTATGCCGAGATATGTTGATGGGACTCCCGAACTTCCTGACAAAGGTATACGCTACTCAGTGTGGCTACGAAGTTTACCCCACACTTGACACTTACACAGATCCAAGGAAGTTATAACGTTCATGTTTAATTAATTAAAATGTATTCCCGTAATTAACATAGCAGGTTTATTTAAAAAAAATCTTATTAACCTGTTCACTTGACAGTACTTGACACCGATAAATACTTTTTGCATGAGATGTATCCAGACTAGACATACATGCGTCACTGTTTCTCACTGAAATTGTCATTTCTTTCCACTAAATCCTACTTTGGACTGTATAAAATTACATTCGATTTTTACCAAAGGTTAGTCTGCGTACCACGATTTCGTTTTTAACTCAGTCGCTATTGATAATTAATATTGTATGAAAGAGTTTCACCTTGCACCATCAGCCAGAAACAGGTATTAGTGGATAGGTGTAAGACAGCATTACAGCATTTTACACTACTATCTCTACGATGAACGAAGAGAAAGGTTTACTAACAAATTTGAAGCATTAAAAACATACATAAGCCCAATTATTGAATTTGAAATAATAATGTAAATTAAAGAGCTGGTAGGACATTGATCTTTGAAGTAAACAGAACCAGAACAAGGTAGGAAAGCCTGTCATACTAACCGGCATCAATTATACAATTACCATTTAATGTCCACACACATTCCCTTTAGGACTGGGCTTTATCTTTTAAATCGATATAATTATACGTATTTACACCGTTGCAATTGTTATCTTATCTAATGATGGCATTAGTTGGTATTTAACTATACCGAGATCAGGTAAACTACAAGCATATTCCGTGATAATAATTGTTGCAATTTAACTAAACTGTTTAATTAAGTGCGCATAACTTAATGAAGAGAAGTGTAATCACTTGATCCCAACACCTGTGATTATACGGCCAAAAGTTTAATACTGGATAGAGGCGGGTTACATAGCTTCATAAATATTATTGCACATGAAAGAATGTGCCTATCTTATGTTTTTTATTGTGCACTTTTACACGATCCAATCGATAAAAGGTAAAGCAATATACATAGGTACCCTCTTAAGGTATGCCTAAAGGTATCCTTAATACTTCATAATATTTCGTAACCATCAGTATAGGTTGTGGAACTTGAAGGTATTGAGAATATAAATAGTGAAGGGAAGGTAGAGAATGACTCCAGTTGTCGGCCGACAAGTCAGTATTCAGGTGATAAGAGCATTACTGAAAAATGACGACCGCACTAAATAGCAACTCACTTTCTTGCCCCGCTCCAGCCAAAAGTTTTAATGAAATTATTCAACGAATCATCGATTATCCACTAGGGAATAACGTAGTGGATTTTGTGCAACCAGAAGAATTGGAAAAACAACTTGAGAGTCAATTAGTCGGAGGGAATCAAACACTAGACCAGTTTAAAATCACGACTGATTTTGTGCTCGGAAAATGTTTGAATACGTCACATCGATTTTTCCTCAATCAGCTGTACGGCGGAGTTCATCCAATTGGACTGGCTGGCGCCTACATCGTCGAGAAAATGAATACAAATCAGTAAGTAGGAAATTTGGGGCATTATTTAACACAACTTAACTTTGTTAACCTCAATGGGCTGAATGGGAAAGGGTTTTCTAAAAATATTATATTATCCCGTAAAATGCAGCTACAATAATATGATCACGGCCACCTAGATACATGTACTATAGTTTTGTTGTAAGATTTTATGTTTACCTATCTGCAGACACACGTATGAAGTAGCCCCAGTTTTCGTCTTGACGGAACGAATAATTTTGAGGAAATTAAGAAAACTATATTTTGGAAATGAAGAGGGCGATGGAATTTTTGCACCAGGAGGCAGTGTAGCCAATATGTATGGCATGGTATTAGCTCGACATCGGGAATTCCCGCAGGTCAAAAACGAAGGACTATTCGGTACTCCACCGTTAGTTGTCTTTACTTCACAAGATGTGAGTGCAAATTTTAGACTGTTTATTCTTATTGCTATAACTAATTTGTCTTTAAGTGCTTTACATTACCAAAGTATACAATAAATTGTAATCTCGGTATAATCTTCATTCCTTACTGCTGAACTTAGGCTCACTATTCGGTTTCAAAAGCCGCTAATTGGATGGGCCTTGGATTAAATAATGTGATAAAAATAAAAACAACTAAAGGAGGTTCCATGATACCGTCAGAATTGGAAGCAGCAATTGAGGAATGCCGCCAACAAGGAAAATATCCATTGGCTGTCGTGGTCACTGCTGGCACCACTGTACTAGGGGCATTTGACCCTTTTAATAAAATTGCGGAAGTAATAAGCAATTTAAAATCAATTCCACAATAAAATAATGCATCTCATTTTCTCGTTACAACGATTATGAAAGCGACCAGTTTTTGGTGCAACGAAAAAATAATGAGCGACCTTTTAAAAAAATAATTGTAGAATACACAAATCACAGTATGCTTTGCCTTTTATTTCTCATACTCAGTAACAGTTATGATTTGAAGTTTAACGAATTTTTTGGCTTCTGTAATTTTAAACGAAAAAGTGAGAATCAATGCATTTTCACAAAATGAAATGAATTTGCATCCTTAAAATGAGAAAAGAACATACGTTGTTGTATTATATTTGTATTGTATGAACTAATACAACCGTGCTGCATAGCTATACTTTTTTTAAATTTTAGCCCAAGGCTATTACCCCGGACTTTGAGGATTTTAAATTATTATTGCGTGACTATCGGAGTAATTAATTATACGATGTATACTATAGATTTGTGAAAGAGAAAAAATCTGGATGCACTGCGATGCAGCTTGGGGTGGGTCATTCATATTTTCTGAGACACTCAAAGCCAAATGGCTGGCAGGAATCGAAAGGTACTTTGTTTTAACTATTTTGGAAAGTTATGTCAAAGGGTGTAGTATACAAGGCACTCTTAATCAAAATAATAGTTTTTATTTTGAATTGGGGTTTTATTGTATTCAAAATAGATGCGATTCTATCTGCTGGAATGCTCACAAAATGCTCGGAGCACCGTTGCAATGTTCAGCATTTTTGACAAAACATGCTGATGTTTTAGCACCTTGTAACTCTCTCACAGCATCTTACTTGTTTCAACAGGATAAATTCTACTCACCCTCGTATGATGTTAGTGGCGACAAAAGTGAGTTTGAGTTTACCTATATGTATGTTGCAGTGTGCGTAGGATTATGATGAAACAGTTTAAATGAAACAAATATTGCTACAATTGTAGGTCTACAGTGCGGTCGAAAAGCTGATGCTTTTAAGTTATGGTACATGTGGGTAGCTATTGGGTCTGAGGGATTTCAAGCAATGATTGAAGTTGCTGAAGATGCAGCCAGGCACGATACCGAATTTATCTTGACTATAATAACTGATTATAATAATGACTATAATAATATTATTGTAGCACTAAGGATTTTTAATAAAAACATTGTGGAATGTAGATACTTCGCTGAAAAAATCAAAACGTTCGATGACTACATCTTGTACTTGGATGGACATCAATGCACGAACGTTTTCTTTTGGTATATCCCTCCACGGCTTCAAAATCAAACGAGGGATGAGTCCTGGTGGGCTGAAATAGGGAAGGTAAAACGTACAAACATACCTAATTACTAATTACAGTGAAATCTCGTTATAACGACACCTCAGGGGACCGACTTTTTCGGTCGTTAAAGAGAGATGACGTTATAAACGCTATAACGTCCAAAGACGGTATAGAGTTTACTATGTT
>JAAXYX010003100.1:0-15346 GCA_036851915.1 Ptenothrix huangshanensis | reverse complement strand
GGGAGTTAACGATCTTGGGACCGAAGGTGCTTCAGTTCATTACAAAATTGCTCTTAGAAACGAAAGCGCTACTTTAAACCAAGCCAATACCACCTGTCATCAAGTAGTCATAGAAAATTATTGGTAGCACCTGGGCTATCATCATCTTTGTATGCATCAGTAAATCTATTTCCTATCAATGTGCTCTTGGTATTTAAACTGAATGTGATGTCTGGAATTAGTGATCCCGAGTGAACTATTATCAGGGTATAGGGATGATGCAACCTAACTAAGCAGGTAAGGAGTCTATATTGACAATTAAAGCAGTGTAGTTTTTGGGAGCAAAGCAACGGAAGAGTGGGCTCGTGGAGTATAAGTGGCATTGGTTTGGTCCAGGTTGTTTTTGAATTGGAGATTCGGGCGAGTGTGAAAAATTAACATGAGACGACATAAGGCAGAATGAAAGGACGTGGAAGATAAGGATGTGGTTGTATGCTGCACGCCGCCCGTTCATTTGTTTTCCTTGCATCCCATGCTCCCCTGCACTGCACTCGGTCGCATCGCCATAGTCATCGTCGGATGCATCATCAATTAGATAGGTTATTATGTAACCACCTTACACACTTGTGCGCACTGCTCCCAAACATATGTATAATTATTTCAATACGCTTTTTAACAGGCTCTGACGATGAGTATATTCCAAAATCCAGGGTCCATGTCATTCGATACACGACAGCGATGCCGATGCAACAAGGGTTTCTCCATACCTTCATCTTCGATACTACATACACACAAGCTTGTGTAATAATGTCATGAATGGCGAAGCAAGCTGTTGTAGTTTGATACGCTATTTTATCTTATTGATACAGATACGTGTAGGAGCAAACTTATGCAATGCAAAAGCAAGACACAGAGTGGTACATATGTAACTACCATGTGTATACCTATTTATATTACCTACCTACATGCATTCTACTCGTCTGCTTCTAACCCTGACGTGGCCTAGTGACAAACCAAGATTGTGCTGTAGCATGATTGTTGTGCTCCATTGGTTTACCATTATTGTCAACTGTGACAGAGTAATCTTTCGTCGGGGCAAGTGGGGAAGAGCCAGAACCAGAGCAAGAGGCAAAGACAACGTAGGAATAAAGAGACGGCCGTACGGTTGACGTAGAGATACACATCTTCCGTTTCTGTTTCTGTTGGACGACGTGTGGCTGGCTGTCTGTCATGGTGGCTGTGGCTTCGGAGGATGCCTGCGATTAGAGTAGGAAATGAATGCGGGGAAGTCAGTAATGTAGAACAGAAAGGAGCAGAGCTGAACCGAATATGGAACGAACGGACAAAGAACAATCCGGAAGAGTAGTTCCGCAGTTGTACTTCGTCTGGATCAGGAGGAGAAGGAGGAGATGAAGCATGGGCAACTTTTCTCATTTTTAGCGTCAGTGTGCATATTATTGTTTAATATGACAAGTCTGTACACTGTACTTTGACAACTCTCAACGTCCGCTCTGTAAAGTCATCAGAGTCAGAGTCAAAGTCAAACTAAAGCACTTTGAACCGAAAGCCTTAGCTAACCAAACCACGCACCCTTCCCCTTTCTCATTCATTCCACTTCACCCCAATGAATATGCAGTCGTAACCTCAGAGCTACCAACGATCCCAGTGTAAATCCAACCATACCATTGTGGTGCACTAGAATAGAAGGCAAGGGTTATTTCGCTTTGTTTTACCATTATTAGCACAGATGCAAAACATAATAGATGCAGATCATTTATTGTTGAGGCAGGACTCACTGGTTCCCTCAACTTGCTTCGTTTTCTAATTAAGCCTGGCAAGTTCAGAAACGACTCTCACGATGACAATCAGTCCCTGGGGTAATAGGTAATAACATTTTAGAACTCAAATCAATTTAAAATCAATAAAAACAGCTTTATTTTTAAATACAGGAACACTCGCTCGTTCTACTACAACTATAATAATAAAAACAAACGATAAAAATACCTAGATACAATGTTGATGTAAGATTTTCCTTCGAATTTAACGAAGACTGAAGGCACGCCTCTGCAAAACACTGACTCTGACTCTGGTCTGGCTTTGCCTCTGTAGTATGTTTAGATTTTTACAACCAAGCTCAGAATATAATTTACAATCTGTAAATAATAAAATAACTTTAAATGCTAGCTTAATAACTATTCTATTCGGTGATTAAAGGAAATGGGAAGCAAATACAAGCTCAATGTCAGGATTGAATTTACGACGAGATCCAAACTACCAGACGTAGGCTAGTCTTGTAAAGAGACCCGTTCAACATGAAAGGATAAGACAGAATCCATGCTGCAATTAAAAAATCTTAATGGACAAACGATTTACCAGATATGTAAGTACCTACTGGATCACTTTATCTGAAACTAACGATAAGCAGAAAGGGCGACAAGTTGTGACAAAACACGACGTTGAATCATTGGAAAGAATAGAAAACTAGGATTGGTTTCGTTTGATACGTAGTTAATACGCGAGTTGCTGTAGTACGAGAATCAAAGTGAGAACCAGGACCAGTACTGCAGTGCAGTGCCAGTACATCAGTGATGATGAATAATGACGGAATTCACATATCCTGGAATGACTAGAATTGGACTTGGAAGCAATGCACCACATTCGTATGTACACGATAATATTATCCTCCTTGGAGTCATTAATTTGTTTCGTTGAAACATAACTCAAAGTTTTATCAGGATGATCCTTGACCCCAGTATCCTCATAAAATTCTCAATAAAGTTGTTTGCTTTGATCAGTTTTGCTCTGGCTTTGACTGTGACTGCCTATGACTCTACTCGACTTGTCTCCATCATGATCATACTCATATCTCGATGATGCTGTGCATACATACATGTGATTGTCGATGTGAAATTGGATTTGGTTTTCTATTTGTAACAAGAGTCTATAGAATTGCTCAAGTGGAATGTTGAATGTGAATTCGCACTGGGAAGGAAAGGGTAGACGATGAGATAACGGATTCCAAGAGAGTAGCTTGGAGAGTAGTGTATAGACTCGAGCTTCGGTCTGCTGCAGTATGTATGTGAGGCTCAGTATGAGTAGTAGGAGGAGAAAAGAAGGAGCCGAGGAAAAAACGAGACCAAATGAAATTGTTTTGCAAGAAGTGTAGAGGAGGAAGACGAAGCGGAGTAGCTAGACACCTACAGCTGGATGAGATGCGTATGTAGGAGTGTGTGTGAGCGGTGCATAGAGAACATTAGCGAGGTACAGCAGCTTGGATCATGAATCTATCCCTCACTCGCTCACTTGCTCACTCCACGTCTCTTGAGTGACTATCATTTCGTGGAGTACGTGATAGTCGCTTATAACATGTTCAGTTCTTTAGGGTTGACGGGATCGAGATCATATGAAAAGGATTGAGCATGAGCGGAATACCCGCGATCCGCACAAAAAGCGGGTAGAGGAAGAGCTCCACCTCCTGCCTGGTGCCATTGGCTTTGTGACACCCAATGGACCCGGGCGAGCACCTCTGCCAGATCAATCTGTGGAGCGTGTCAAGAGATCACATCTTCAAGCCACTGTATATCTCAACTCTTTACCCGCATCCATACTCAGGGCCGACTCCGCATATGTACAAGCGTCAGCCACTAGACTCCCTTTCCCCAGACCTTATCTCCGAAATTCACTGAATCAGCTCTCCACGCTAGTCCCCACTTCCTCCACTCCATTCCATATAGATGTGGTATCCACCACTCAAGTCTTTCCATATCATGTTAAGGGACGAGTTGAAGTGCGAGTTTTTTGTAGATGTGCTTCATAAAATGGACTTTGTCGATTACTTATACAAGGCACGAGAAAGTGGAGCGGGTATCAGAGGAAGTGGACGCTGGCTCGTTGGTGCTGGTGAGTTACCGGTGTTGTTTCTCGGGAATCGTGGCTACTGGAGTCTTGACTTGGGTGTTGGTGCGGACGGACGTGGATTGATTAGTATTTGGTTAAATGGACTGAGTGCATAGTGCGATAGATGTGGACTTGGAGATAGGTTGTAAGGTAGATACGCGGACGGAGATGGAGAGACAGCTTTAGAAAGAGATATGATGAGGAGGCTCTCGTTGGTAGATTGGGAGCCAACCAGGACGAAGAAGTAGTTGGTGGCACTTGTGCCCCAGTCATGGCATAGGCTGCGCAGAGGTTGAACCTTTTTCTAGCCAGAGTCGAGCCCCCTCAGATCGAGGAGGAACTCTACACTTTGGCTCTCAAGTTGGGCTTTTTGGTCTTTTCGAGCCCCCTTGTCTCTTTGCACTGCCTTGCCTAGCCTAGCCTTGCCATGCCTCGTACATACTCCAAGCCTTACACATTACCTTGCTCCGGGTTTACCTATCACCACTGTGCTCTCTCTCTCTGCTCCGTCCTGCACGTATATGCCTCGCTATGGATGTGTGTGTCTCCCTATCTTTGATGAGTTTGCATGAAAAGTCTGGCTTGGCCTGCGGGGCTCAGGAGGAACAGAGAAGTCGTAACCGTGCAACTCTGAGGTCGGACAGTCGTGTGCTTCACTTGCCCCTGGTTACATGCACTCACGGGCCACTCTTTTTATCGCTCTCCAATACACTCTCGCAGTCAGACACACACAAACACACAGACCTGAACGTAGTCAGGACGGTCGACCAAAGAGCAGAATACACACACATCATCCGCTCATACTGCACTCTGACCTCAAATCTACTCCGTTTACTCACATTTAAACTCTCTTTATTTACACACACACAGTTTTTAATTCTTCCTGGGGCACGAGCCTCACATCAGTGTCAGAGTTCACCTTTCAATCTCATCCATTTATTAAAAGATTCATTTTTTACCATTGCTAATACCAGTTGACCTGCAAGGTCGGGGCAAACTAACACAACACTCATCATCATATTATCCACTCGAGATATGTAGCAGAGTGCACACAAAGCCAGAGCATTGTCAACTCAGTCACATCAACATCATTAACACCGACAGATCAAGACGTAGCTATTATTTTTATTTATCTTGACGCTTCATTCACACCAACTTTGCTCAATCACGTTCTAATTGTCACAGTCACAACTTCACACACAGTTCAAGGTAGGCAAAATATTCACATCAATCCTACTCCACTCTTCAACACTCTTGCCCATGTGTGCAAATCAACGTCGATTCGAATCAAAGCAAGAAGCGTCATAAATAAACTTAAAAATCAACAACACAACGTTTTGGCTCTTGAGATATCCACGGAAATTCGAGAAGTGCCGTAATCTGCATTTGTTTACAAGTGTGTGAAAAAGTTAAAGGATTTACGACTTACACCACAACTTTTACTCGCTCGTGTTGTCACTGAGCACCGATACACTGAGATACGAGTGCGATCCTCGAGATCGAGGCAATAATTGCAACTTGAAACTGAACACGAAATACTCGGCAGTCGATATCAAGTGTGAAACTTTTTCCGCGCTGAGGGATCCACAGAAACAATAACAATACATGCAGATATCAATTGAATCGCGTTCGAGTTGCCCAACTCAACCGCTTCTCACACGTCAAACAGAGGCTGTGTTGATAATTACGAGAACCACGTGAAACACGATTGAACACTGACATTCGGGTGGTAAATAGTAAAAGGCAATTATCCTTCTCATTCTCAGTGGCATGCAGAAGGAAGGAATGAGCTGAGAGTAAATTTGAGAAGATATTTGAGTCGGCTTACCCTCGCTTCACTACCGACTACAGAGTGCTCTACGCACTCATGTGCTCATATTTCTCAGGTTGCACTGAAACGCAACTGAAGCAAGAAAACAAGTGTGGGTTGTAAGAAAGCACAGCGATAGCGATAGTAACAGCAACTCTAACGACTTTTGTAAGTGCTGACACTGAACGCAGTTGACATTACATAATTACTGGTAAACACCGAACCAATTTACCATTGCAAGCCCGAGGGCTGCAAAGCAGCTCAAGTTGTGCAGAAAAACTTTATTTGGAACTGGAGTGCTAGTTGTACCGCAGAGAGAACTAATGATAAGTGCCACGTAAAGAACTCGCTGTGTAATTAGACTATTGTAGTGAGTCTCTGACTGAGAGGCAGTTGCTCATTTGAATAACTGCATGTGCGTAATTTCGGAAGGTTGTGAAACCGGGCCGGCGACAAGGAAGGAGGATAACTGAGGAGTCGACAGGGAGGTAGACAAAATAGTTAACTGTGAGATACCGTCGTCGGGCCTATTCTGGAAGGGTAGGCCCGAACCCAACCTCAATCAAATACACTACCCAAGTGTAGGTGGAGGTGAAGCGGTTCCAGTTCCCTACAACATTTATCCCACACCACCTCCACCATCGCATCACCCTCATCACCTGTCCCACAAGATTCCCGTCCGAACACCGATCCCAATCAAGTTTGAACTGCCACCTTGGTCACCACCGTCGTCGACAGTCACCACCGGATCCGGCAGATCAAGCGGAGGAGGAGACTCGGGCGGCAGAGAAGAGAGTCAGAGTCAGTACACAAGTCATTTTGGCCACTCGGCCAGAAGCGGCGACAAACTGTTGGTCCCAACTGCGGGTGTATTACCCAATCCCGGGGTACTTTTGACTCCAGATGTCATGGCTCTTGTGGCTCCTCAAGCCACTTCAGGATGGCGAGATCCGCCAACTGGACCTGGACTAGGAGCTGTAATGACTCCGCAGAGTCCGTCCGATGAGATGAATGGCACAAATGGGCTCTCGTCCTTGGGTCCAGGAACGCAGCCTCCACAACCTACTTCCTCGGCTTCCTCTGCCGCTTCCCCCAACTCTGCCGACAAAGGACAGAATATTGAGTGTGTTGTTTGCGGAGACAAATCCAGTGGGAAACACTACGGACAGTTTCACTTGCGAGGGTAAGAAACCAAAATTTAGTCTTTCACTTTATTCCTTAGCTCCTGCCATTTCCCGATTGCCAAATCAAACTGTTCCGTGGTCCAACTCTCCATGCATTGCTGCATGGAAACTCATTGGAGCAGTTTTAGTAGGTACCAGTTCTGGCCTGGCTCTCGGGTGCGAAGGAAAACCACATTTGCATTTAATCTATACTCAAAAGTCCCATCCCACAGATCTACATACTTGAAGTCTATCTCATCAGCAAAAACTGACATCTACTGCACTGTACTTCCTTTAAGTGATTAATCATCTCAAAGTCTTTTTTCCCGTAATTATTTCGAAACGTTCGCAAAGCAGCTTGTAGAAAAACTTATCAAATTATTGTGCTCGCACTTTTTGTCGCTTCAAACGACGAATCAAGTAATTCATTTCATTGGAGTAAATTATTGAACATCCTTGAACATAATTTGCAATTCACACAATATCAGATCGCCAGCTTCCTCAATCCAGTAGGCTGAAAAATACTGTGTTGTCCGACGAAAGATAAATAAAATAAAAAGCACAAATTATTTCTTACGTAAATTATCCGCGTCACACTGCGTATATGTGTGGACAGTACAAAGAGGATTATCAAATATGTCATAATGCCATTATATAATCGCTATTACATCCACATGCGGTGAATTAATGTGCCTCGTGGAATTGCATAGGTGTAGCAATTATTACAAGTACAAACTACACACTGCGATCAGTAGAAACATTAGACTATACACAGTAGATTCAAGTAAGGTCTTTGGAATTTCCAATCGAATGTTTTTACGTCAGAAGCACAAGCTTCAAGCTGTGTGTCATCTACAGGGTACCGTTCCTAATAGAACAAATGTCTCAATTCAGATAGTACATAGGGGTGGGTTGCTTCTTTCAGTCTCAATACTCCTTGCATCTCACTAGAAAATACTTGTGGGCGATTAGGAGAATGTAAATTTTCGGTTTCTCAATTAAGAAGTAAGATAAGAGGTGCAATGTGCAAAGGTTGTGGTCGTTGCAGTTTGTTACCTCGTAATTGATTGTAATATTAGTTGAGTGCACACACGAAAAGATGCTTTTAAAAAGCCCTCAGTCAGAGTCTGAATAGTTTTCCCACAGTTGACTTTTTCCCTTCGCTTCCCTTCCCGTCCAATTCCAATTACAACTCCGATTTCCTCAACTTAAGTTGCCTGCGTAAACGGTTTCGTTTCTTTCTTAGAGTCTACAGATATTTCCATGTAATAGCTACCTTTAGCTCCATTCCTTTCCAGCGTAGCTCTAATACAAACATAAAGTTAATGACAATGCTCTGCCTCTGTCCCTACCTCCGTTCCTCAGTTGTACTTTTGGTAGCACCACAGAAGAATGCACGAGGACGTGGATGCATTAATAGCCGAAAAAATGAGTGCATTGTTTTTGTGTCCTGAGTCTCGGTATATTAGACTACCCCACACACCTTTACCTATCAAATCCTAGGTTTATTTCTATTTCTAAACTCCTAACCTAACTGCTTGTCTTACCTATTCTGTATTTTCTTCCTCTGGCTCTCTAAATCTGACTCTAAATTACTTCAAAAGGAATTTTTAAACGCTGAGATCGAAAAATCCAAATTTTAGAAAATTGCATTTTAAGTCCCATATTATGGATGCCGTATTGTGAATAATGTTGACGCTATATCTTCTGCTGTGAACTGTAGCAATGAGATAAAATTATTTCTTGGAGAATTTATGAGTCGTTTAAAACAAAATCTGTGCAGTTTGTTTTGCTCTTGTTGCGTCCGTAATCCCAGGTTGTACGTATACGCAGGAAAGTGGAATTAAAATGCAAGTCCAACTGGAAATTCGAATCCCATTGCGAGTAAGTGGAGGACGATGAGGACCTGTACCTGTGCATTGTGTTTGTGGTGTGGTTTGGTTTGGTGTGCTGT
This sequence comes from Ptenothrix huangshanensis, assembly GCA_036851915.1. NCBI lineage: Eukaryota > Metazoa > Arthropoda > Collembola > Symphypleona > Dicyrtomidae > Ptenothrix > Ptenothrix huangshanensis. Next base: position 6,543 of record JAAXYX010003100.1, on the reverse strand, counting down.
GTTGTGTTGTTGTCTGCAAGTGGAGGATAATAGGTAAAGTTTTAGCTGGTGATGTTGCGGTTAGTGAGATATGTGCAATCAAGAGCGGACTCCCCCCAAGGGTCCTGAGACATGCACGATGTGCCTCTAGGCCCTGCATGCTCACCATTATTATTACGTGTCGACTCTAACTCTGGCTCTGGCTCTCGTTCTAACTCTGCCGTATGACCAAAGACCAAACGAAAGCCAGAGCCAAAACTAAGCCCAACTTAACTTAAGTCAGTCAAATCATAAGACTGAATCAAAGAAACAAAGAATTCTCTTCTCTTTCTCACTCACACCGTTCTGACACAGACAGCAAAGGCCACTAAAACTGAAATCCTTTGCAATAAAAATTCCAAGTAACAACACAACGAGCATAGCCAAAAGAGATGAGAGCAGTGCAGACTTGAAAATGTCTTGCGTTGACATACACCATTGCCACGGCACATTTAAATCCAGATTCTGCATCCAAAGTTGGTTTTGAATCTTACGAAAGCTGTAGATAATCCGAAGGTTAAGTATTTCATTTCATTGCATCTTAATCTTGTAAATATTTTCATTTAGCATCTCCATAACCTAACCCATTTTCCTATACAGCATCGTATCTCTTGAGTCTGAAGAATTTGTATGAAGAAATTGCTGTAAAAGTACCTATCTTATAGTAAGTGAGAATATTTAAATGATACGAATATACCGTAACAATAACTCTACGTATAGGCAATGAGCTCATAAATTACCCAGGGAAGAGATAGTTACAAAAGAGAGGAATGAGTACATATGAAGAACTGTATCTCGAAGAAAAAAGTAAAACCAAGATAAGCAAAAAACTACAAGACACAATCCGTTTCCCATCAAAATGAGAGAATCAATCGCTGGGGAAGATAATCGTGTGGCCAAGAGCGAGCAGTCACCAGAGATCTCATCTTTGAGCCGAGCTGACTCCGGCTCTGACTCTCTGACTCACTCGTAGACATTTGAACCGTCGTTAATATCTTTATGAACAAAAGAGGATTGAAAATGGACTAACCGTAACCAGTAACCAAAGAATTCTATGTATATCCTTGCCATGCTCACCTGCACAAATCAACCAACGATGCCACAATCTCTTCGGCAATCTTCAAATGAGTATTCAACTATTATAGCTTCACTCTTTCTTTCTTTCTTTTCTTTCCTTCCTTCCCTTCGCTCGCTCCTTTCACGTCATTCTCCGCTCTTCGTTCCACACTCCGACTGGATCATAATGAGAAATGAGAAATAGGAGTACAGCTAGAGTTTGTATGTAGTGCTACCAATCCCTGACTATATTTACTATGTTTGTAAAGAACGAAGGTTTTAACATGGAAAGGGGGAGACATGACCGATACGATAAGTATAGAATAGACAGGAACGAGAAACACTACGTCCGTCGGTCCCCACGGGAAAATCCGCTACTCACTTGTGCTTCTATCTTGAGCCACAGCATCAAACTAGTTACCCACATACATACATGGACGTATATGTACATTATGTACGGTTAAAAGTTTCGGTCCACACGAACCACTTACTGCTCTTTAGTAACAGACGTTTTTATCTCGAGCATTTAGTCTTGGACTGAACGTCAGGAGTATTTAAATTTGGTTTAGTTGAATAAAAGGAAATGGACACCTGCCTCAAGTTTGGAAGACAGCAGGTACCCATTTGTATTTTTGGTGTTGTGTTGTATGACTCTACTCCTCTCCCAAATAAGAAAGAATCTTCTGGGCATTTGTATCCAGAATTGAATCGGAATCTGAAATTTTGATGTGGAATTATGATTGGAGTCACTTATTACCTGTGATTATGCCACGTTGTGCCGTGTACTATGCTGCTGACGGATGATGATGATGATGCTATAGGTTGGCTACAGTCTGAGTGAGTATTGAGATAATGTGAGATTCCTTCTGTAAAGGAGAGTGACACGATGACGATGAAGATGATGCGATGATGCGCTGCGATTGATGAGATTGGAATTGAAATGCGATAAGGATGAGAATAAGGATGAGGATAACCGTGATGGGCAGTGTTAGTATTATTTGTGTGTTCATACTGACAATAATGATTTTCATTGCTCATGTGTTTGGATTGTGTGGTGCTCCATCTGAATCCTCGATTCTCGATTCTCAATACTGCAAGGGCATAATGGGAGAGACGGAGGAGAGCAGTAGCGGGAGCATGTGTTCCTTGTTTAATTTGAGTTGAATGCACCTGAATGATTACAACAAAATACTTTGCATGCCATACGGACTTTTTTTGAAAGAGAGTGAGGAGAAGTTTCTGTTCAGTGTTCAATTCAGTGTAATGTATCTATCCATCTATCCATGACTCCTTTCCACTCACTCCTCACAAAGTACACAGTCAACTTATGGCATTTTGAAACGTCTTTACAAGTACGTATTCCAACAATGTTGACTCTCGTGCTCAATTATCTACAAACAAAATTCCTCCTGCTACTCGCATACACAAATGGCAGCTAACAATAAGTCTTCAGTCTCTCCACCGTACAAACATACGCGTATCTGTATTCCAATTGCTGCGAGTACGAGGCTGAACGAGCACAATATCACTGTGCTTAGTGCAATAGGGTCTTCCGAACTTTCTTCACGGGCACAGAGTCTGGGCAGGGAATGCATAGAGCGCAGTGCAAGTGGGTGCAGGCCTTTATGCACCGACAATAATAATAATGACACATGATGGAATTGATGGATAGATACGCAGTAAGTGAAGGGCCGAGGGAATCACACATATGGGCACACAATGCAGTGTACCAAGATTGTGTTTCCAACACAGCATTTCCATTCAAAAGCGCCTGTTGCCATTCAAATTGGAAACCCGAATTCCATAATGTAGAATGATAGGATGGGAAACGAAGGAGAGTCTGACTGTGTAATGTGGTGCAATATTAGCATAACGGTAAGCTCCGCATATCTCCTCCTTTCTTCGTCCAAATTGTACATGATCGCATAATAATGCCGAGGCAACGAATCGTATCGCATATTCAATTTCAATCCAACGTTTGACGTACACAGTAGCCACTTGGGTATTTACATTGGTAATCATTCACCCCCTATATACATATAATTGTACATATATGATGCATATACACACTAAGGACAAAATTCCCTGGTGCTGGCCTTGCATGGCATGGCATGACATGGCATGACATGATGAGCTGTGCAATGGAAATCCTTGCACCAAAGCAAGGCAGGGCAGAGACACGATCACAAGATGAAGGATGAATTGAATTCATGCAATGTTTAATCTGTCTGCCCCAAGATTACTGGATTCATACGCAAACCTTCGAGGTGGAGAAAGACAGAGATAAATAAATAAACATTGGATTTGGATTTGGATTCGTTGGATGAAGACTACGGACGGAAGGGAATTAAGACATGAGATCAAAATCAAATTATTTCACTCGTTAGTCCTTTGACAAGCTGAGGCAAGCTGTTGGCTCAATATTTTAAATGAATACGTAATGCTTTGCTTAAAATCCCCGATGCAGGAGCCGAGCATCCATCAACGACGAAAGATATCATAGTGCTATGAACTTTGATGCCCTTCCCAGCAAAGGCTACATTCATGCCTATTCAACTTGTATAAGAAGATAAGTACAGAGTAGTTGTGTGACAAAATGTGAGAGATGTACACCAAGTGGCATTATAAATAGGAAAGCATTGGATAGCTGTCAAGTCTGGGAAGACCTAGTGGTGTCGGTTGGTGTAGGTATCAAAATAATGTTAACCTCTTCTCTGCACTCAACGAAGCACAACGCAAAGGAATCCTCCAAGTCCACAAATATCTGGGGTTAGTTGTCACTCGTTACATCTTCAAGGAAACCAAATATTTTTCAATGTATGGCTGACGTTAGTTATAAAAATAATAATAATTTCGCAAAGAAAAGGTTTCATCACTTGTGAAGCAGCAAAGTCTGGTGTACATACCAAAGCCAAAGCCAAAGCAAAAGTCAATGTGACAAAATGATGAGCCGTTTCTATTATGAGGATTCCATGTAGATACACCTCCATGTGTAATTACATATCTGTTGTGCAGTGGACGTAAGACAGAGGTAGTGCAATGAAATGCAATGCAATGCGTATGGGAGGGAAGAGAGAAGACGCTTGACGATGCTAAATCAGTCGTCCACAAGAGCGAGCACGAACAAAATGACTGCAATGTATATGTAGCTAGGATTCTCACCTGGAGTCAAACTTGTCTCTTGAATTGAGAAAGAAAAACAGTTTCCCTAAATAATATGAGAAAAAGTTGGAAAATAATATGAAACATGTTAAAATAACAGAACTGAAATTTATAAACTGACATTCCATATAGCCAAGGAGCAAAAGTAGTGTCATTATTACCAGTCAGTGCCTACTGCTATTATCCTCGCACTTATTTCTGCTTTAGCCTCTGTGCCTTTCTGCTTCTCGTCGTCGTCCTCCACTCATCTCTCCCATTACATGTGTGTGCGACCCTTTTTGTTATTATTATTATGCTTGCTGTTTATTATGAAAAAAGTGCAAAGTGGGGAAAAGATGAGGCGGACTGTATAGAGACGGGTTGAAAAGTAGCTGCAGGTTGGAGGACTCAGCGAGTGGGATGCATGTATGTGTGTATGGACATCATTTGCAGACAATGAATAAAAGTCTTGTCTTTGATGGCGTCATGAGAGACTAACTCCGTTTCTTTCCTCTTTTACTACCATCTCTCCCTCCTCACACTACAACACAACGAGAAAACTTATTAATTTTCAACATGCGTTCCGTTCCCTTCCTCTCATCTCGTCCTCATCCGCATCCTACCTGATCTCCCAATAGTGGAAGGTAGTCTAGTGTAGGAAGTACAGGACTGTCGAGTATGTAGAGAGAAGGAGGAAAGACAGGAGATGAGCAAGTTGGAATTCATCATCTTGTGCTCATCCTGTGCGGGTCCACATCTGAAAAATTCTAAAGACGTGTACCACAGAGAGACTGCCAAGTGTGTGAGCGCGAACACAAAGGAAGTGGAAGAACTAGCGTATTTACTCAATTAATTCAGGTTTCACCTGCTGTGTGAACTGTTGTTCGTTGACACACAAGTCCTCTCTATTCCCCTACTTTGCCATTTGCCACCCACATGTATTATTTTTGCTAATAGGAAATTTTCCTCCTTTCTTCGCTTCTCCTCATTTTATCCACAGAAAATGATTCACTCTAAGCCAAAGCACAATACAATTCATTCACTGATAATGTGACAATTATTATTAGCACAACAATTACTCCTCGCATTCAAATGAAATCCTTACCTCACTTGAGACGTCTCTTTATACTTCCCCTTGTTTGCTTTATTATCTGCATCTATCCACTTGTCACTTGTCTTCAGTCTCTAGACAGTTTATCAATGTATCATTTAATACGTACCAAAGTAGAAACCAAAGAGATGGAAATTGTTCCACAAACTGTAAAAAAATTGGAATAATTGAAGAATGAAACTTTTGACTTTTATGACAGTGTGTGTAATTACATGGGTAAACATTTGTTTTGAGGTTTCACCTAAATGTTCACTTGTCAGATGAGACTCAGTTTGGAATGGCAGCCATGCAAAGAAGTCATTGAATTTTGAATGGCATTTATTATTACCTACGTGGATACACACATCCTAATTTCGTCTCCACCAATGGCTATTAGTCTACGCTACAACTACGAAGATACTATAATAAAAAGGTGAACTCGACGTTTGACTGTAATGAGTTAAAATCACAGCTTCCTCTCCCATTAAAATTGTTTCATATTATTTATTAACTTACCAAGGAGTATGTAGGTAAAGGACTGAGTAGAGTAATACAGATAGACATTGCTCGTCCTCGTTTTCGTTCCTCCTCGACTTTGTTTTTTCTTGTCATCTTCACTCACCTCACGTTGACAGCACGGGCAATAAGGTAGCTACCTTCTCGAGTACTCGTTCGCCGGTACCTATACATATCTACACAAGAATAAAGTAATAAAAATAAAAGCGAGGGGAAAACGACATCCACTTGATTTTGAAAACCCGACTTGTTCAAGTCTCGGTTCACAGAGTTACTCCTCATTAATTGCCTGCGCTTGTGGAACGCGTACATGTCCGTTGATAGTGGCATTATCAAATAAAATTTGTGTAGTGGGGGCATTATACATTAGAGAAAGGAAGTAATTAGACAAGCGTAGAGATAAGCAGTACACAAGTAAAAGCCAGGCAAGATGTTTGTAGGTAGAAGGTATTTTAAACGTGTGCTCAACATACATACTATGTATGTAGTCTTTTAGGTATGAAGGGTCTGTATGTACATCAACTGAGCACAAGACGCGCAGGCACAGATTGGTTGTGAAAGCAAATGAAAATAATATGTTTATTACTCACATCTCAACCACCAGTAACAACAACAATACATGACTGTACACACATTTAGTACAAAGAAAGATCTGCTGACGTGGAGGTACATACGTATGGGTCGGTTAGTGTATAGGATCTCACAAAGTACCACTTGCAAAC
>JAAXYX010003099.1:0-15346 GCA_036851915.1 Ptenothrix huangshanensis | reverse complement strand
TGAACATACTGTTTTAGTTAGTACATCCGGCCCGGCGTCCTGCACACAAGAGTTCCAGTTCCCCCAGTTAAATATATTCCGATTAGAATGAGTACATCAGCAGATTATAACGAGTTAGATGATTCCAACGACGAAGAAGAATTGCCGGGTGACAATGTCGTTTTCGCTCTTACTGTTGTAAGTATTACATATATAGTCCAACATATATACCTACCTACGTACGACTTAGGTAATTTAGGTAGGGGGAGTGCGCCTATGGGTGATAGGGCGCCCTAAATGCGCCCACTATTTTTTAAAATTAGATTTAATCAGTTTTTAAAGAATTTCGGCTTTGAAATCAAGGGGTCGTCACCTTTAGGGCACTGTGTCACACTTACATTTACGCACTCCTCGTGTATATGAATATATTAACAATCCTTGACATCTCATCACACGTAGTTTTAACATCTCTCAGAGAATATTTTCGTGCCATTCATCATTCCATAGTCAAAGAGAGTAATTATCAATCATATATGTATTAATTGAGTTCAAAATATGATATTAATATTTGATGATGCTTCCCATTTGCCTTCTAGTGCACAAGAGCCTGTCATGTGATACATATACATAATTAATATGTGTCAAAAAGCGTAAAGGTAATTCATACTCATTTCTGATCAACATTCAACATCGCAAAGTGATGTTTATCCTTGAATTAGTCAAAGCAAAATAGACCTTTTCTAAAGTAAAACACTTCGGCGTGTCATACTTTGCATTTACGGTTTCTTGGATGTAATTACTCGTAGTCAGAAATTGATGTATGCCCTACTTTGCTTCCTTAATAATGGCATCGTTACTATAAAGATGTAATTATGATCTTTTTAATTTAAATATCATTTCTAGTGTGTAATAAGCATTAAAGCGGAATGTATGAAATTACTGCAATTAAATGTAGGTACATTTGAACCGAGACAGTACAAAGCAGTGGAACGGACGAACCTTTCATGTATAGGCTGATTAGTTTAAAGTTGAGCATTATTATATTTGATGTTGTACATACATACACATAAACAGAAGCAGTTCAACCGGTAGGTTAGTTTAATTATGTATTGTAGTCCTTGTCTGATTAATAATTTATTTTAAAAAATGATATTTTGCAATAACAGTAGGCAGCCAATATTTTTAAATAATGCTCTGAAGAATTTTTTGATAATTTAAGGTGAACACGTGTCGCGTACAACAATACATATTTCTCTAAACTATATAATTATAGCTGAATGCAATTAGAACGTTCACACTATGGAGGACATTTGACACTCATTATGCCGTTAATTTTACGTCTTACTAACATCTGTTGTAGGCTTGTATATTGGTTTCTATTAAATTTCGACGTGCATATTTACTAAATAACTTGCCTTGGAATTTCAAAGTGAAATCAGAATGGAATGATAACTATTGTAGGTCAGCATGCAGCTTCTTAAAATCAAGTGTTAAAATTGAAGCATCACGGCGCCGCTAAGTGTCGTATTTCTATAAGTTTCGACATGTCTTATGTCGAGGCTCTTGTCGATTTTGTCGACTTGTCGAATTGGTGTCTATGAAGATAGCAATATGTAAATCTTAAATGCGTAATTAAGTATGCATTATTACTAAATAAGAACTATACTCAACTCAACGTCAGCTTCATAACGTCATCGTCATTTATCAAGGAATGTTCAGGATGTAAATGACACCTAATGCTAAAAAATGAAAAGAAATATTACCACTGCGTATAGTTATAACTGACTTTTGATAATTTGAACTAGGTTGACCCGCTCCTACTAGTTGATTCGTGCCGTCAGTTCGCCTGCAAAGATGGTTCAACCGCAATTATCAAACACTACAGAGTAGACAGTTTATCTAACCAGCAGCTGAAGTGGACTTTGGACCTATTGCAAAGGAACATGAGAACAATGTATGTAGTAGTGGAAAAATTATGAATGAGTAGACTTGAGACTTTGAGACGGAGATGGTGTCACACTGTCGTGCTGTAGTAGAATAATAATATGAGCACTTATTATAATGAGTAGCAAATTATTCTACTTTGGCGCATGCTACCAATTATAATTATTTCACCAAAATTCTGTATCAAATGATCATGATCATCTTGCTATGCCTTTTTCACTATATCCCCTTGTCAGATTACGTCACTCAATTCAATTCCATTTGAGCTTCTATTGAGGCATTCATTAAGTTTCACGTGCACTGATTGACCTAGCATTACTTGCACATGTGACGTTGATCTCCAGTTCATGCTCCAGCGTTTTTATAACTACAGAGTTGATGATTTATACTATATCATTCATGAACATCTCGCAGTACTTAATTGTTGTTTTGATTTCGCAACAGGTATGAGCAAAGTTCATGGGGTTGGAAACCTAAGGAGAAAAAGGAAGAGATGACAGAGGCTGCGGCAAGATTTTTAATAGCATTCATAAACGATAAGCCCGTGGCTTTTACCCACTTCAGATTTGATATGGACTATGGGCATGAAGTTGTGTATTGGTAATATTTCCTAGATCTTCCTTTCAAATTTTACCTGGCTTACGTTAGTACCTAAAGTTCCTAGAATTTAACTACCTACCTAGTTTATTATCTTCCTTTATCGTTATTTACTTAATGTACTAGTAATGCCATTTCTGTATCGTTTAGTGGTCCATGTCATAGCTTTGTAAATAATCACATCTAACGATTTCTTTCCGCTGTAGCTATGAAATACAACTTGAACCTCAAGTACGTTGTCTAGGCCTAGGGAAACATTTAATGAGGACTCTGGAAGCACTGAGCAAATCCTTACACTTATCCAAGGTGGTTCTCACAGTTTTTAAACACAATTTGAGCGGTGTGAATTTTTTCAAAATAATGGGGTAAATACATGTTCATTATTCCTTAACTTAATCCAATAATGAGTGATAATGATAACCGACCATTCGCTCAGACAGCAATGAAGGTTGTGATACTGAATAATCACCTAGATAAAGCCTAATCGTAATTGCAAGTCGTAATTAGTATTAGTTACTACCAGCCAACACCGACCAATAACATCGTAATTAAACTAACCTCTATGTAATTATATTGATTGGGTTCTTAACACTTAAATCCCTAGATACAGCCGGGATGAAACCTCTCCGTCCGAGGACGAAGATGCGTGCTATGAAATACTGTCGAAGCAAATCATTCGCGAGGAGTCATGACATCCAATACATTTCTACAGCTTAACTACTACATGCGTGCCTTATGTATGCCTACCTAAAAGTAACTTAGTAGGTAGTTTCGCGGAGCGATTTAATCCACATTTTCATTTTAACTTATTTAAGTCAAACTTTGTTTTTGCTCTCCTCAGTGGTTCTTCCACACCTTTCCTTGTATAATTAATATGGTGTAATTTTCCTCCGATTTTTCACTGGAATTTTGGTTCTGGCAGACTAGCAGGTTCAGCTTATTATGTATAAAGGAAAAAAAACTAGAAACAAATATTACCATACTAAAATTTTTTAGTACATACCACTTCAGTCATAAAAGTAACTCTCTATATGTATAGGTAACATTATATGATCAAAATTAAGTGTATATATATAGGTATTTGAATGTTGACATGCCTTCCTTGATCCTTGTATAAGTAATTTTCCATCTAATATTGAAAATGTATAACTACCAGAACCTACTATTAGTATTACTGTACTTAATCGAAACGTGTTTTAAACGCACAAAGAAAATGTTATGCTACCTTGACCGTATCATAATTATAATACATACATATGTAATTAATCATGGGTATGAACATCAACTCTCAAAGTCTGAACTGAAGCCTAAAATAAATACATGCAGTAATTGGGGTACAATGAGAATTGAGAATACAACACAGTGTAATAAATCGTATGCACCTATGTATGTACATAATGTGAACTGTAATCAATGCAAGGAGCAATGCGGTTTTTACCTGATTTTAGTTCTGTTTATTTATCAAGTCACATTTTGATCCCATCGTCCTTACTTCCAAGCAAAAAACTACTATTTTGTTCCAACACATAGGTAGGTACATAGTTTTCCCATATAGGTACCTACATGTACTGACATTGGCAGTGGTGTTGGGTTTGACCCTAAAATATTTCCTTTAGAAGCTAGGAGGATAGAAGCCAGAGTAGTTAAGTACCTACCTAGTAGGGCACTGGTACAGTTAGGATTGGATGGATTTGACTCCTTAGGGCCTAGTACCTTCCAGGTAAATTTGGAAGAAGGTATAGGATTGAAGGAAACACATAAAAAGTAGGAGGGAAAAGCTCGCGTCCGTGATGTGCTTTTGTCGGTGAAGAAAAGACTGAAGGTGCATGTGAAATACCAATACCAATACTCAATACTAAAACTGATAATAAAATACTAAACTACTATATCACGGCAATGGCTTTGTTCTCGTTCTGCTGGTGGAGGGACCTAAACCCAACTAAATGTTAAACTAGGAGAACTAGAGGCTTTTAGTTTTGAGCAAGAGTGTTATATATTTTGGACCGCTATTGCAGACGAAAGGAAAAATAGTTGAAGGCTGAAGGAGTTCGCAGTTAAGTTAATCTCGTTTCGTTTCCATGTAGTACTAATTATATGGTTTTGGTTTGGGTCTAGCCTGCAGTACAGTGCTGGGAATGGGAAGGAAATGAAATGAGGGAGAGGGAACTGTGGCTGTGCATGTGCACGAGATCCTCACACTTTGACTTTGCCCACCGATTCTGTGGAGTGGATGGTGCATGTTTGTGGAGGCAAAGCGAGTGAAGCAACGGCAATTCCATTCCATGACGGCTACCGGGGCTTGAGTTGTGAATCGTGAAAGCACATCTCCCTCGTCCTCGTCTCTTCTTTTTTGGTGTCGCCAACAAGGGAAAAGGCAGCACATACCACCGCACCATCACCATCACCTTCCATTCAGCTGTCCGGGTTATAAAAAGGATCAGATCCCGAGTCGTCGGTTTGGCTTTGCGCTCCTTCGGCCCGGATAAGTCGAATTCACCGTCTCTCCCGTGTCCTCACTCTTACTCCAAAGCCAACCAAACCAAACCACAGCTTAAGGCCAGGCTCCTCAACTCAACCTCCTCCTTGTAACAATACCCGATTTCCCTCCTTCTTCACTCCACATCATAAATCACCAATCCGAATCCCAATAGCCACTAACTCACTATCTTCCCTTCGTTTGTGTCCACGTACTTCAAAAGGTAAGTTGATTTCTGACACATTTTCTTCAAACATTCAACACTTTATTTCCGGCATATTAGCAGTAGTTTTATTTCTAGTAGCTTTTGTTCTTCATAATTAAACTGCCTACCGATACCGATCACATAATTATCCGTAGAGGGCTCTTTGGATTTTGTTTTGCTACCAACAGTACCAACTTGATTTTTGCATGCGTATTTTTAACTTTTGCAAACATCTCACATGAAAATAGTGTGTATTGATTGGACAGGAATCATAAATGTAGAAGGTTGTATTGATTCGTTGTTATTGGTGAACTTAATGTGATTGGGTAGAATTGTCACTTGTCACACAGCCTACAGGGTAAGAATAATTGCTATAAAATAGTCATTTCAAAGTTGTATTAGATGGTAGAGTAAGATATTTCGAGAATGGTTTGTTTTCTGAGTATAGTTAGTAGATATTAGGTGTGTATTTCCTTTAGCTACATGTATACATAGATGTATGTTACTTATTTAATCAATGTTTAAGACGAGGAATTGAAGATAGCAGTTGAAAGTTAGTAATAAATTGGTAATTCAGGATTTAACTGGTTTTTGTAAGACAAACAAAGCTGTTAATAACTATTGGAGACCAATGTTGAATGTACAGGTATAAGCTTTTGAGGTACAAGGACGTACTAATTATTCATTTAAATGGTTAGCGTAGCGTCGTTGAAAGCGCAAAGTGTAATATACTGTGAGAAATACCATAACGTTACGAAAAAAATGTCAAGTTTTGCACCCTCAATGACGATATATGTAATTATGTAACTAACAGGTGTTTAACACGCAAATTTTTTCTTTTCTCATGGCTCTAATCTCATTATATCGCAAATAATTTTCATAACGACAATCGTTGTAAGTTAAAACTCGAATAACAGCCACGAAACAGCAATATTTGTGAGTTTTGCAGTTTCTGTTACACTTTTACTGATTTTGACTATCGGAAATTGCTGGTTTTGGTTTACAATTTTACTGTAGAAATTATTCGTAATGAGAGCGATAAGATGCGGGGAGCTACGTCTGGTAAACATCTAATATTTATTATGGCTATTTGTACAAGTCATTTGTATTCTTGTACAATCTGCGTCTGTGTTAGCATGTCTATTTTCATAGATGTTTCATTCCATTTGTACGGTTAGATATTAGTATATTGTAATCGTCAGTAACATTTCAGGCGTTATCTTTGTACCTATCCTATATCTGCAGCTATTCAGGGATTGAAGTAGTACTGAAGTATAATAATTTTGCGATGGTATTTTATAATTCTAGATTAACTGGAGGTGACAATGGGGAGTGTTCCCACGGAGATACCTGAGGCTTACGTAAACGGGAATGGAGTCGGGAACGGATCCATCACAAACGGCTTGTCAAAGTCGAATAATGTGACCAAGGTTACTGTAGTGCTTGGTGCCCAATGGGGGGACGAAGGCAAGGGAAAATTAGTTGACCTGCTGGCAACTAATGTGGACGTAGTGTGCAGGTGCCAAGTGAGTCAATTATTCTCATTTATGTTTTATGTCCTACTTTATCAATTACTATAATATAATAATATCTATGAAGTACCTGCGGTTGCGGACTCTTTGCTACGTGATAATGTTATTTTATCTAATTGCATTGCATGCGTACTTATGAATTAATGAATTGGAATGCACGCCGAATTATTTGTAAATTGCCTCCACCAGTGTACCAATCAGATGTTGGGTAGATGGTAATTGTGAAGGGGATGTATTTAGTACTCAATAGATTAAGTTTTATATCATTTTGAGTTTTTGCAGTGTCAGTCATTAATGTGATGCTCAAAGTATGATTGATGTTGATATATGCTGCACTGTCTACTGCAAGGTTTTTTGGCTGTACTGATATGGTCGCACATGGAAGGAACATAATTTGTTGAAAAAACACGTTGCCTCAAATCTTTTTTTCTGGAATTCAAACGTAGATTAATACCTACTTACTTAGTATTAGCTAGTATCTTCAAAAATAAGCTAGACAATATGATATCACAAACTTCGCGGTACTAGTGGTCGTGATTATTGTTTATATAGGTATATAGAAGCATGTGTATACCTAGATATCATTTGGAAGATAAATCAGTTGTACTGTAGTCGAAGCACTCGTAATCCTATCACATAGTGTGGACTGATATCACAGTATGTGAAGTGAAGTGGATTGGAGCGAATGAGTCAGCGACAACGAGTAAATGAGTTAATAAGTGGTCTTGAGTTTGCTTTTTTTCACTATGTATTAATGTGTCTCGTTGCATGTCTGGTTAGAACTTGTGATCCTTAAGTAATACTAATTTGAAGAGATAAACATTTTAGTGGTAACTGGTTCCCATCAGTTGTGCAAATTGAGTATTATATGCCTAATGACAATGACAAAGATTACTGGTGGAGTGAATACTATATTAATTACACTTAAAACATTGCTATTTTGTTATGATTTAATTTTTGTGAGCCGTTAAATACTACATTTCGCTATAGTCAAGTTCGCTATAATAACTTTAACATTTGATTATACGCATGAATAGAAAAATCGCTTGAACGCCGCTATTTTGCAACAAACTTGACTGAGAATTAATTGAGTATTAATTTAGTAGAGGTAGGACTGTCGGAGTTTATGCTTCATCTTGCACAGTACTCAGAGGTTTCTTAATTAAATTTTTAAATATGCAAATAATGATATTTAATGCATGCATTGATTTTTTCATCAGGGAGGCAACAATGCTGGTCATACTGTTGTCGTGGACAATCAGGAGTACGATTTTCACCTGCTACCGTCGGGAATAATTCATTCGAAATGCAAATCAATCATTGGTAAGTCACTTACATAATTTATGCTATAAATTTCATATGTACAGAAATAGAATTAAGCCTATGAACATCTTCATCTTCGTTCCACATTGTAATTATAACTCATTTTCCGCAAATATCTGTATACTAGTTTGTTTTTGTACGGTGGCGAAATTGTACTTCTCTGTATACTCTTCCTTGAACTCAAACGCCAGTCTTATTAAGATTTGCTGATATTTGATATCTAGATTCGTGGTTAAAGTTGTAATCGCTAAAAGGGTGCTTGAATAGAATACTAACTTTATCAGTATAGTGGTGTTTATTGAGAACCTAAGTAATGCGCAATTGATGATAAAATTAAGAACCTGATTATTGCAATTTTGCAGAAATCAATAGGCATTGAGAAATCGATTTTGTAATGCAAAGTCTAACTTTACCCTTATTATTATGGGATGTATACATATTGTATGTTACTTAGACGATTTAATTCGTCTTTGAAACCCGCTGAAATGTTAGAGTAGGAAGGTCTGAACTAGTTTTTGATGACTTTGCATATTAAGCTCGGTTGTAGAACTCAATACATTATAACTTTCATTGCTTTGTTTGTATGTATGTCGCGACTGAGCATAGCTAGAACTGTTTTCGCGTATCAGAAACCTTTTGATTTTCCTTTCGATTACATTGCCTTACAAAAATGATTTTGTAATTGAGCTTCTGTATGTAAAATTTTTGATGTAAATTGAACTAATGGCGTAAAATTAGATATTTGTACGTTGTTAATACCTACCCACGTAGACGTTTAAAAACTTTTGGAGCAATAATTGAGTGCATGTTGGGCGAGTAATATGATAATATTTTGTGTATCATTAAAATGAAAATTGGTCGAGTCACGCCAACTATTTTTTATAGGACGAAAGAGATTGTAGTAGAGAGATTGGTTTTTAGTGGCCATGGGTATTGTTTATTTGCTGTTGATACTCACTAGCGCTGAAAATTTTAATTTCAAATATTGCGACTATATATTTATGCAGGAAGAAATGTGAGCCCGGCATGCAGTTTTTGAAGGGTATGGCAATGACGGGACAAAAGCAAATGTTACTTATTTAACTGATCATTTCTCACTTATTATGCAGCTTTACTTGACGTGACATTGTAGATATACTCAGCTTCCGCGTAAAAACGTGTCGACGTTCAAATATAATATAACGGTTCGAATCGAGCATGGAAGATAAAAACGACATTCATGAAAGGAAGATACAAGCACTGCCTTGTACGATCGTCATTTTCTTGCCAACTACCATCAATCTTTCTCGGATCTAAAATTTGCTTTATAATCCAAGTAGGATGAAAGTACAATCGTTTCAAAACTGTCTGCGCAAAGTTACTATTGGCAGAGTATATAGAACGTATCAAAAATGTAGGCTGAACCTGTAATGTATTATATTTTCTCTTCAAAATTTCAAATTGGTAGAGTAATGTAAGCAGTTTTTCATTTGAATGCTATTGTTTATAAACCGACTAGGTTGATTGTTAAATGTACCGAGGTACGTTTTTATTGATTAAACGTGTTTCTAGTCCGACCCAGACATGAGCATAATATACTGATATCCATGGTGCATGTTGTTGTGCAATAGCAGTTGTAGTTGCAGAGTATTGCATAATGTTTTTTTCACCGTCTACGATTGTTCAAACATAGCACAAAAAATATTCACTAGCCGAATGTGGTTTCTGCTGAATTAGAAAGATTACAGTGACGTAATTTTATTTATTACTTTTGCAAGCGTGCAGGCTTTGAATGATCATAATTTATGGTTTAATTGATTGAAATATTTGAATGTTTTTAATGAAGTTTTCTACACAGGTATTCTTCGGGGTAAAATAATAATGTATTTTCAAGGTTGTGGATGCGTATATCTATGTCCATTGTCCTGCTGTTAGCTGTTCCGCTGTCATGCACGTCTTACTCCTAACAATACGTTGTAAAGGCTTGCCATGATGATTTTAATTAGCTTAATCGCGATTTACGACGGTTGAAAAAACTAAATAGTATATTTAGCACTTACAGCTCACTTTTTACTCTTTGGTTTAAGTTGTTGGGCTTGAGAAGGGATGTTTACATCGGCATAGAATTAAGAGCTTGAAGAGGTCATAAATGAATTTTCTTGCGATGTCCTTCAGGCGGAAAGACAAGAAGCTTGTAAAGACTAGGTACAATTAGTAATTTTTGGTAGTATTGTCTATTGTGACGTACGCTGACGTAAATCAGGCGTGATGAGGTTGTAAATCATAAGTAGGTAAGTACATACATATCTTAAGCGGTTGCGTCTCAGTGCGAATTAGCATTTTATTCACTGATACTCCGTCGTGTACTAATACAAGGCGTAAATCCAGTGGAGATGGAGATGCTCGTGATTAATGTAAAGTGGTACGCCTTCCAAAGTATTTACTTAGGAAGAAATCTCGACTGTGATTGTGAGATAATGGATATTTTATTTCATGTTGTGCATGAAGGAGCCAGTAATGTGCAGTAAACTGTTTTTCATTGGGGAGCATTCTACCTCTGAACATCTTATTGTAGAGAAATTTGAAAGGCCTGCGATAGTTGAATTTAATTATTTGTAGTACACCTCGTTTTTTTAACTTTCGTATGATTTTAATTTTGAGTTTATATAGTTAGGTAACTACCCGTATACAGTGAAGACTGAAAGCTAAAAAAAAGTTAGTTTGAAAGTCGTATGCCCTCGTGCGCTTAAGAAATGTTCGTGAGAAATCACAAACGTGAATGTATTTTAAAGGATGTACTATGGACTGTGGATTTGCACCTTCATGTATGTTGTATTTTGTTTCGATGTTTCTGTGTCGGTGCAGATGAGGTCAGCATGGCAAACCATTACGCGACAGAAATGAAGGAAAAAACTAAAGGTCGCATGTAGCAGGAGATTTCCCGGGAACTAGGAGCTTTGAAGTGACTTTCACTTGATGTGATGTTCTTTGGTGTGATGTTCTTGCTTTCTGGCTACTGACTGTAAATTTTGAGCCACATGCATTTACATTTATACGAAAATGTAGGGAGAGAGAGCAGCAGAGCCTAGATGTGAAGTATTTATGTGAAGTTATTTTAGGCATACGGACCCAGAGATGAGATAAGTTATGTTGGAACTGTGTATCTACGTGTGTACACGGTAAAAACTGATCATCTTATTTTAATCCTTTTGAATCTTCCTTACTCATCTCTCACTTGTGCGTAAAGTTGAGCAACAGGCTTGTAAGAGATGAGTATGGAGTATTCAAAGGATTAAAATTAGCGGTATTTGGGACTGTATCGGGGTGTAGGTATGTATAATTTGAAAAGCATATATGCATTTGTTTATATCGATATTGTCAGAGACGAAGAGGGAAATGCACATGTAGCTTTTTCTGGTTGTTTGACTTGGAACTTACCTATAAAGCTAAAGTTGACAAACTAATAATTATTGTTCTGTTGGTTCTCTGGCAGTGCATGTGTGGACTATATGTGTTATAATTATATAGAGCACCGGTGATATCGCTGTGCTGGTCTTATTCTTGGAAGGAAAAACCGACAAGTCGGCATTTTGCCAAATGGACCACCCTTTAGTCCTTTCCTTAGCCTCATAATTGGTTAGCTTAGGTAGTAGTGTGATATATGAGTAAATGGCAAATTACGTAGGAGGAAAAAGAGAGGCGCGTACGTGATCATCGCATCCCATAACAATTTGCACTGATTTCATTTTCCAGATTTTTCCTCTCTTGTCTTTATTTAGATTTTTAATGCCTCTTCGGTATTGGTTCAAGGTTAGGAGAACTTTTTGTTCCAAAGCGGTGTAGTGACTACATTGTGTATATTGAATGTATCATGTTCGCCTTATATAATTACCTATATTGTGTGCACCAGTTTGAAGTTACTATGTACGTACATACTTAGGTAGGTGCTTCCTTGTCCATTGCATTGAAATGAATTCCTGTGTTCTGTGTTCCCGACAATCCATTTTGTTTTGAGTTATGTTGAGATTCCAATGTTGTCGATGTTTTAGGCAATGGAGTTGTTGTGCATCTACCCGGCCTGTTTGAAGAAATTTACAAGAATGAAGCCAAAGGACTGATTGACTGGAAAAAAAGGTTAATGATCTCAGACCGGGCACATCTCGTCTTTGATTTCCATCAGGTAGACAACTGTCACATTACTCAGATGATTCTCATTTGCACGGTATCTGATGGCATTAGATCCTGGCAAATCCCAACGGATCGGTTTAATTTTGAATTCGCTAATGCCTTGACAGAGCGTTGACGGTTTACAAGAGGCTGAAAAGGGCCCCACAAAGATGCTTGGAACAACAAAAAAAGGGATCGGACCAACGTACTCTTCCAAGGCCAGTCGTAATGGAATCAGAGTAGCAGATCTTCTCGGGGACTTTCAGTTGTTCACGGAAAAGTATGTTACGTGTTCCCTCGTAGTTTGATGAGTGTTGATAGAAATACAGAAAACAAAAATTTTGTATTGTGGACATTTCTTGTCCATGCATTTCGTGATGGGCCTATCCAATTTCATATTACATTTTTTGGATGGGCCGTAAAAAATTTCAAAAAAAGCGAATTGGTTGGAAATTGGCATGGCTGTGTCTAACTTCAGATTCAAAGTTCTCGTGGATGCCTATAAGAGGATGTTCCCCTTACTCGAAGTTAATGTGGAAAAGGAGTTGGAACGATACAAGGATCTAGCAGAGCAGGTAAGTACAAGAGCAACTTAACTATATGCTACACCCTATTGAGTCCCATGAATTATTGCATTACAACGTCATCCATGAACCATTAACAATCACCATGTCCTGAATTTTTATCTTGCGGAAGATAAGTCTGTCAGTTTTGATTTCTTTACACATTTGGATTGATGTTGGCTTCAATATTATTGTATACACATAGTTTAAATGTTCAGATGGTCTGGGATGGACATTTGATTTTAATTTATATATTTCCTCGTATATTTTAGGTGAGACCCATGGTGTCCGACACAGTGTATTTTCTTCGATCGATGCTTCGGAGTAATAAAAGTGTTCTGGTGGAAGGCGCCAACGCTGCTATGTTGGACATTGATTTCGGTATGATTAGTTGTGATAGTTACGGTTATCATCCACAATCCAGAACATGCTCATCTAGTCTGTTGATTCATTTGTATTAATGTACTTTCGTGTCCAATTCATATTAGGTACATACCCGTTCGTGACATCGTCAAACTGTAGTATCGGCGGAGTTTGCACTGGACTAGGGTTACCGCCAAAGAACATCGGTGAAGTGTACGGCGTTGTCAAGGCTTATACAACCCGTGTGGGTGATGGACCATTCCCTACGGAGCAGCAAAATGTAATTATGCAGTTACTTTTCCATTACAGACTGGTTGATGTTGAACCTTTAAGAATATGCTAACAGATGATTTGAGAGAAATTTGATGGGTTGAATTTGTGACACTAATGCAGGAAATCGGAGAACGTCTCCAATCTGTTGGTGCAGAAATTGGAGTCACAACCAAGAGAAAGCGAAGGTGTGGTTGGTTGGATATTCCCTTGTTGCAGTACACTACTACTGTAAATGGTTACACGGGGTAATGCGAATTTTCCCTCTTACCCTTGAACTTATGTTGTTCCCAGAGTTATGCGTATGGATATAGACAGTATGTTTTCAACTGGTAGTCTAAATATTGGTGTTATGTTTTATTTTCTCAATAGCCTTGCTATCACCAAATTGGATATTTTGGATGGTTTTGATGAAATAAAAATTGGAGTGAAGTACAGATTAAATGGGAAAGACATAGAGCACTATCCCGCTTCTGAAGCTGAGCTTCGAAATGTGGAGGTAAGCAAATACTCGGCTGCAAATATTGACGAATCTGCGATTAGGTATATAAAAAAACGTATGGACGACAAATAAATGATTTGGGGTAATATGTTCTATTAGGTTGTCTACATTACACTGAAAGGCTGGAAGAAGAGTATAGCTGATGTTCGAAATTTTGATGATTTACCTCCTGAAGCAAAAACGTATATTAAGCACATCGAGGAATCATTAGATGTTCCAGGTAATAGTTGTTCAATAAAAATGTGCATTTCCTATTTCCTACGTAAGATTATGATTTGGCTTAATTTTTTGATAATAATTAACAATTGAAATATTTGTTAATAGTTAAATGGATCGGAGTGGGAAAAGGACGGGAAGCTATTATTCAAGTGTTTGAATAGAACACGAGTACTTTTTGCACATACCTATGTACTAAGTAGAATTTAACCGTATATTTGGATTTGTGTTCCTCGTAATTCTCTTCCCATCGCATCTCGACTAGAGAACATCCAGATCGGATCAACTGCAGATCCAGCACAACTTGTGACATGCTAAAAGTGTTGTATGCGATTGTTTGTCATAGAATTACCTTCAGTACATATTATATATACATGATGAATACACTTGAAAGATTACTATTTTATCTTTATACCACAATTGTCGTTACTACTTAAACATATATGTATATATATATGTATATAAGTATATTATATACGCATATCTATACGTACATAGTTAAGTTAGTGGTATAATATCGAATGTTATTATTGTTAAATTACTATAATTATACTATCCATCGTCGTACATTCGTTTGGCTGGCCACGGTTATAAACGATCTAAATATCAAAGTTTCATAATTTGTTATCTCTTTCCCAATTTGACACGAACGTGCATGTCAATCGGTTTTTGATTTGGAAACACTAAGCAAACATTATTCCTGCCCGATTGTCCGAAATTTTTAACGATTGTTAAAGAGAAAAAAAACGTAATTTTGCACTTTTTAATTGTTGAATTACAACTACGAATGGTCGTGACATGATATGCAATGCAGCGCAATGTTAAAGATCTTTAAGATGTTTATATATTTAAATTTATAATTAAGTGGTTCTCAGTACTTCTACATCCCTTATCATTTTTGCTGGGTCAGATTACACTCTTTAATCTAAATTCAAGTACATATGTATGGTTTTTTCCCGTCATGCCACGTAAGAGGTTAATTTAGAATATAAGTTATCTGCTTCTGGAACTTAGTTTTAGAAGTACATATGAAATGTAATTACTTACTTTTGTACTTAATATTTACTTGCACGTAAAAAATTTTAATACTGGTTCAATTATTAACGATTTGGTTCTTATTATAAAAATCCTTTCTTATTTTAAATATCAATGAAATTTTTAACTACCGTAAAACTTCTAATTATAGCCCGGGCTACCGTTGTAAATATTACCTTTTCTCCGCTGTCATCG
>JAAXYX010003098.1:0-15348 GCA_036851915.1 Ptenothrix huangshanensis | reverse complement strand
GTGGAAAGTACATATCCGGCAAGGAAAAAAGTGGTTTGCCGAAACCGACTTTTCACGATGCAAACTGATACCTGGTTCACATTAGCACACAATACCCCAACGAATTCAAGCGAAGCGAGGTCTTCAGCACATCATCATTTCACATGTAAACACATGACGACACAGTCTGGAGGAGAATAATGCAGACGAGAAATTAGTAGTTCACACATAATTTTCTGCCGCTGGATTGAGCAAAATAAACAAGAGTTTGCCAACTAGTCTCGCAACGTAGCGAAAGGTCTAGGTGTAAATTTCTAGCCGCACGTCATACTCAAGGACGCAATATGATGTAGTAATAGTAATGCATATTAGTAATGGGTAGTTTTGGAACACCGTGATCATACCATGTCCGAAATGTACATAGGTAGGTTTATGTATACATATATGTAACGGTTCCAAACGGAACCGACAAACTGTACAGTTGTGCAATGCATAACGATTTGAAATTCACACACCAACAGACATTCATAGGTTCATGTTACTCCACTAACCTGGCTACTTACTGGTACATAATTGACAATATTTCTAGGATTGTATCATCTGCTCGACACTGAATAGTCTACAACTGCAGCACAACTTACAACGGGTTGCGTTGTCCTACTTCAACTTACTGAATATTCATGCATCCATGTTTGAATGTTCATACGGGATGCAAAACTTGCATCGGGAGCCAACACACTATGTATAAAGCAAAGCTGTGAGTTGGAATCTAAAAGTTTGGAAACAAAAACCTGAACTGAGTATATTCTCTAAATAGCCGCTGGCATCTTCCAATTAATGTAGAAAGTAGTGGTAAGCGTACATAATTACATCGTTTCTTCCTACCTCAATATTTACAATTACAATGAACCGTGCGACTCTCTTCCGTCCCTCGCAACACACACACATCCAAACTCATAGACCAACCACCCCACAAGACCAATTACTATCAAATCAACCAAGTGTCGCAGCACACCGAATGCATAAATTAATGCCTCGAAATTCAAATCGAAATTCAAATTCAAGATATCGATTATATCTCCAGGTTGAAAAGTTTTACTCGATCATTTTAGACAAATCGACAATAGACAATAATCAAAGTAATTAATTACGTGTAGATACTTATAAAGCTTAAAACTCAAGAAAATGAGAACCCGCCCTCATTAACATTATTTCACTACTAACTTTCACGTTTTTTACGTCGTTTCATTTAAAGATAATAATTATAGTATCTTAAGCAGAGGGCTTGTTATTAAACGTATTTTAAATCTACTAACTATTGATGGTGTGAGGCTGCTTTTAAACTAACTTGTGTAATATTTGCAATTGTTCACCTTCATATATTTATTATGAAACATTGTATGTATACGATTCGTTATGTTTGTCTCGTAGCTATAAATATTTTTTAAAAGGCTATTGCTATATTTTGTTGTTGTATTATGATCGAATGAATAAGAAGATTATATACGGATGACGTCTAAAAGTCAGACAAGAAATATGTTGGAAAAAACACTAGCATGTCTCCGTCAATAATCTTATTTACCTAGGTACCTTCGTATGTTCTACTTTTTTTTCACAGACAATAAATTACGTACACAAAACTTCATTAAAATTCTCAATCCAAGTCTTGAAGATGTGATCGTGTAATTTATATTTTCTTATTTCTTTTTCATTACAGAAGAGCGCTTTCATAATTTCACTAAAAAAAGGGAAAATAATTCATATCTCATCAATATCCCTCAGTTTAATGAGCGATGATTACATACAATACTTTTTTGATTCATTACATTATTATTTTTTTATCATTATAATATAATCATCATAATAATAATATTAATTCATAATACAACTTTCTTTTTCATATTCCTTAATCATAGTCATATTTCACTGCCATCTCTAATGATTTTCTTTCAAGTTCAGTACAAATAAGTTTAAAATTTGTTTTAAATATCTACTGTGATCCATGCACTATGGTGCATGTCATCACATCTACAGTTACACTGTTTTTTTTCTCTACGAGCAAGGATTACGGTTGGGGCAGAATACAAAAATCAGAACGCTTATTGATAAAATGTTCACATCTTCCATCTTACAATAATACAATAATAATGATTTACTGGACGACGAACGAATAATAATATTATTAATTACTTATTATTATAACGCAAAAATTAAGGTTACAAATATTATACTGACAACAGTACAAGTGTGTAGTAATATGGTACAGTACGTAATCTGTTGCTCACTAAAAATCTAGGACGTTGAAACAAACACACCACCTACAGATCCACGGAACATACATTATAATTATTATTATTTTATGACGAAACTAAATAATTAATCGAAAGTATTTACAATTGGGTAGAATGGAAAGAAGACAAGACAGTTCTACAATAACTAAAGAGCTTAATTGTTAATCTGTACATTTTGTCAGTTGACCTTTGTAGAAAATAATAATATTATTATATTCTTACTATTAGTATCAGCAGCCTCTCCCCTAATCAAAAAAAATTACTTAATAGCCCAAACTTCTTTCCGACGTCAGATTATTACTTAGAGTAGTAACTCACTCAGTTTACGTTAGACGATACAACGATATCATTGATAAATGCTACGATATTGCATGACAGGGAAATAACAGAATTCATTCCACACTAAAGGGGGTAACTTAAAAATCAACCTTCTGAATTAGTTGTAGATGTTCAATGAGTCATCACATCGCACTACACGAATGGTAAATAAACAAACCAGTGTTAATTATGCATGTTCGGTCGGTCAGCTTTTACATCGCATAAACAATTATTATTATTATTATCGACGGTGCACGCATAAAATTTCATATTTTGTAGTTTAAAGAATATTTGGTATTCGTACAGGTTGACTCGTAAAATTAATAAAAACTCTTCTGTATAAAAAAAGAAATCAATTTTCTAAACCTGAATGAATGTTTACAAAAAGTACTTTCCCCAATGTCATTTCTTTTAACGTATCGAATTTCTATTCGATCCAAAACACACAAAAAAAGTTTAACAAAGTGATCTCTCAAAAGTTACTTGCAGGATATTAACTGAATTTTTGATTTAAAACACTGGTATTTAATTTTTCGCTTACTGTATGCATCATAAACAGCTTTAGTAGCTTACAGTAAGGCAGAACTCCATTAGAAATATAAGTAACAACATATCGGTAGCATGTGATGAAATAAAGCTGATGTCGTTCGTTTTCTGAAAAAATTAATTGGACCAGTACGGCTGTGCTCCTCCATACTGCTGTTTATTTCCTTTGGGTTGTCCAGTTCCTTGGCGAGATGCGTTGCTACCATCCTACAAATACAAATGACACAATAACTACACGATGCTTCACTTTTCCTACAATACAAATGTGAGAATCGAAAAGTGTAGTGAAACAGCTGGGATACTCATAGTCCGCTATAACTTGCAAAGACCAGTTTGCATGTTCATAGGTGTAAGTGCAACAACGAAAAGCCCGAATGAATAACTAAACTAACAGGGAAAAAAACTAAAACTGAGAATTTAGACTAAATGCAAACATAACTTGGATATATACATAAAGCACTACAAATACCTCATGCATTAGCTCTTAGCTCAAATATTTTCTACGTCTGATCGGGAAAAAAAGAAAGGTAAAACTAAGATCTAAATGAAACCAAAAACCAAAGTCGCAAACAAAGCTATAAGCCAAAAGGAAGAAACATAGTGACTTGAGGCAATGGAAGAGGCTGTACAGGTTGTTGTGCAATGTAGACGCCATAGGGAGCTCCCATTCCAGCACCACTCATTTGACTGTTCAAAGGATTCGTCCCAGCTCCGAGTGAATTGTATCCACCTCCAGAATTGACGTATGGCTTCTCATACGACTGCAAAGAAACCATGTTTAAAAGTAAAATCAAAATTATAAATTGTTTATTTCTCAGAAAATAAATGGTGCATTGATCTGAATAATTATTTCAACAGGGAAAGTGATTTAGACTGACAGCACACCCTGACTTACATTGATTTTGTTCAGATGTCCTTTCCCGTACATGGACGTATTTAAATCAGTCGACTGGGAATTTCCTGAGGAAGTAGCAGAAGCCGTCTTGCCTGAAGTGGAATTGGGGCCAACTCCGGGACCGCCAGCGTAGGAATTTTTACTGAATTCAGTCGAAGGTCCTTGAGGTCCCTCATAAGAATAAGGGGTGTAGACTTTATTCTGATACTGATGGTTAGCTGTGGCAGCATGAGGAGCACCTGAGGCATTTGTTGGTGTTGCCATGGCTGTATTGGGGTACATGTGAGGAGGTGCATAGGGGAAATGTGTTCCCGGGTGCATCATATTATTTCCTACAAAATAGTAGGGCAGTGCAGGATTGTACATAGGTTGTTGTGTATTCTGTCCCGCAATGTTTGAAGGCACCGGTGACGCAGTCGAACTATCCGAGCGCGGAAATCTTCCATCTGAACCACCCGAGAAACTGGGAAGCGCAGTGCCATCGTTTCTACCAGAAACACCTGGACCTCCAGCGTTAGCTATGATATACAAATCAATAATAACATTTTGAAGATACATAACATTCTTCTTAAAATGAGTTCTTAGCTTATTTAATATAGAGTACGACAAATGAAATGAAATAAGATTAAACTGAAGTAGAAATAATAACGAACAACACAGAAAGAAAGTAAAAATATGAACCTTCTAATGCG
The DNA here is from genome assembly GCA_036851915.1 of Ptenothrix huangshanensis. Classification (NCBI taxonomy): domain Eukaryota; kingdom Metazoa; phylum Arthropoda; class Collembola; order Symphypleona; family Dicyrtomidae; genus Ptenothrix; species Ptenothrix huangshanensis. The sequence continues at coordinate 10,627 of JAAXYX010003098.1, read as the reverse complement.
AAACTCATTGGGTTACCATAGTTGGCTGCACCAGCATCATAATATCCTTGTATGTGTGGAGGAAGCCTAGGAAGTAGAACAGAATTTTCGTCGAACCCGTAGAACGGAGTCTGTACACTGTAGAACGCCGGGACTCCGCTTTGGGGATTCAAAATATATTGCGGTTGCATCACCATACCCGGAGGAATTCCCATCTTAGCTCCACCACTTGTAGTAGCTACATTTGACGCTGTGGAAATCTTTGGATTTGACGAAGATGAAGAAGCTATCACTAAATTAAAAAATGTACAACAACAACTCATTTTAAATCACATTTGCTTTGCTAGGTTGTGGTTTCGTAAAATGCAATCATCGAGGCTTACTCAGCACCTCTTTACACCACTTTTTAAACCCTATAAGGATTTTCGTTACAGTAAAAACAAACGCTGGAAAAATTAATCCAAAATTTAAATTCAAAAGAAATATAAAAATGTGTTTAGCTGTCAAGAAAAAAACAACGAAAACATGAGGAAACTTTTATTCTACCTGTGCCTTGCTGCATAGATCCCATCTGAACAGAATTTGCTGATGAAGAGCCAGACGCAGGAACAGATGAGCTACCTTCAGTAGGCGAGTCTTTTACAGTCGGATGTCCACTTGTGACATTTTGAGCGCTTAAAGCTGATTGAAGTTTTTGCCCGTAATTTCCATACTGATTGGTTCCACTCGAGGCATTTCCATACCTAAACAAACAAACAATTACTGCATAATAACTGTGTGACTTCTACATTGCTTTAGCCTTCATGTGAATTATGCATTATACTAACAAACTTACGCTGGAGCGCTGGCGTTGGAACTATGATGATAAGCAGTAGCAGGCTGCGACGAAGCTCCACTGTAGGAACTCTGACTCTGGGTCACCGGTGCCAAAATGGGCTGTGTAGGAATTTGCGAAGCCTGCACAGCACTTACGACAGGTTGATTACCGTACGATAAGTTTCCAATGTTATGATAATTTGACTGAGAACTTGGAGACGTGTACGAAGCAGCAGTAACAGCTGGCAGAGAAGTACCATTCCCTGCAGTCGAGTTACTATTGTAAGTAACTGTGCCTGAAGGAGTTTGAGTCACAGGGGCGAATCCCGGAGCTGGAAATCCCGGTGCTCCTTTATAAGTTACGAAGGCCGATCCTATGTTCGATGAATTGACATATGAAGACTGAGGAGAATTGCTATTTTTCTGATTTTGCAGCGACAACGTATGCGAATCTATGTTGGGTGAAATGGGAACCGTCGATCCAGTAGATCCAGTTTCTCCCAGCGCTTGCTGAGAATTTCTTTGACTTTGGAAAGGCGAAGGGGCTTGTGGAGGTGCTGTTTTACTACCCAGACTATCCTTCTCAGCTGCCGCGAAAGAGTCTAATTTTGTTGGTGGAGCACCATATAAAATATCAGCACTGGGTGTCGTCGAGCCACCGTGCAACACCGAGTTGAAAGTCATCGATGAATTGTCATCAAATTCTAATCCGCCAAACTGAACGTCCAATGTGGTGACTGAATCAACAGGCATTTCAACAGCTGAAGACGGAATCTAATTAATACATAAAAAATATGACCGACATGATTTCTTAAGACAAAAGATCCACCCCATTGTTAAGTTCGAAATCTACCAACACAAAATTACAACCAATTCATGTACTACGTACCTTTGTTGTGGGGCCACGAGGTCGCTGAACTTTGTGACGAGGAGGTAAAGCTTGGTTGGAGCCACTTAATGGAACTTGAGCAGTGCTCGAATATGACGATTGTAACTTTGCTAATAGATTAGCTCCAGCATTACTCATACTAATGTCAATGCCCTGTGTGGGTACGGTTGATGGTGGTACCGTCGAAATACTATTGAGCCCACTAACAGCGGCATTTTCAACCAGAGCTTCCCCACTGCCGACGCCAACTGCTGAGATCTTCACATCACCATCAACTCCAGGAGAAACAGAGCTACCAAGGTGGTTGGAAGCCACACCGTTTGTTGTATCTCCGAGCGGCGCTGCTATCTGAGTTTGAGTTGAAGGTGTGAATACTTTTGTTTCTCGTAATGAACCTGTATACTCGTTATTATCCCAGTCTTCAGTGCGTGGAAACTCCTCCCATTTGTCTAACAAAAACAAAAAACTATTTCACCAACGCACATATGCTCCTCACACCAAACTTCACTTATCAAAAATAATACCCACCAAATATTGGCAGAATTCAACATACCAACTTTAAGCGGAGACTTATCGCTTGGAGCCTCTGCTTGGCTATTTTCCCAAACTTCGATAGGGTGGAAGCTAGGATCTTCGTCACGACCCCTCGTCCGGTTGGCAAATGTCCTTGGCCCATCTCTGCCGACACCTCTACCCCCTCTACCACCCCCACCTCGGCCTCCTCGCCCAGGTCCATTTGCCATTCTACCACCGAAATTACCACCGAAATTTCTGGAACCATTAACTTCGTCGTTTTCTTTGTTGTCCACACGACCGCCTCCTCTTCCTCTTCCCCCTCGACGTGGGCCCCCACGTCCTCTATCACCTTTGTCTCCCCTATCACTTCGTCGCTGTTCACTTCCAGCATTTTGACCGTCTCCAGCCTCAGAATCATGACGTTCTCGTTCTGACCTATCACCCCGTCCATCCCGTTTCTCCGACCTGTCGCGACCACCCTCCTTTCCACGCTGCACATCAAATCACACAATTATTTCATGAAAAAACACATTGAGACAATGAATAGAAACCAAATGTCTGTTCCTACCTCCTTGTCACGGGGTGGAGCATCCGTTTTGGACCCAGTTTTTTGCTGCTTCTTCTTCTTCCCTGCTTGTGCCCATTCTGATGATAGAAGCTGACCACTTCCGTCTGTAATGTATGTAATTGCTTGAGAAATATCATACTCTCGACTGTGAAGAGCCATGCATGCTTCATCTTCTGATGCTCTTGTAATTTCCATGACCTGTTTAATTTTCTTCTGTAACTCTGGATCTTCGGATCGATGAGAATCCATGATTCTTGCTATCTGCATTTGTTCTGGAGTCGGCTATGGACACAACGTAACACGTAAAACACATTAGAGAAATCATACTTGCGATTTGTCACATGTGAAATATCGTAATATTATAATTTAATACATCCTTGGGAACACTTACCTTTACTTGGATTTTCGGGTTGAGATCAGTTTTGTCTGTTTTAACATCTGATTTGTTTGGCTTCGTTTTGGAACCCCCCTTGTTGGGGTTCCCCCTAGACGCACCGGAGCTCATTATGACCACACGTAATACCGTTAAATTGCTAACTATGTACACTTGTATGTACAAGACAAATTACCTGCAAGATAAAAATAAACAGAAAATTAAAATCACGAATTTTAAACCATTACTACCACCTGTACTTTAGTTAATCACAGATTCAAAACCGAACAACCCAAAAACAGCAGCCGCTTATTGCGTATTCCCGTACAACAAAAATTACACAATAGTCAGGAGTGCAGGACCTAACGCACAAGTTCTTATTTTTGTACGAGAAGCAAGCACCTCCTTATTTTACTTGCTACGGAGAAAGACAACTTGATACTTCACATCCAAAACTATAGAAGAACTACCGGATAGGAAGTAAACAGCGTAGATAATTATCTCTCTACTCAAACGAGAATGCTTTAGGCTCTAGTTCAAAATATTGAACTGCCAACTGCTACGTGTTGATGCTTCCATTCGCTCAAAATCAACTACTGATGGGTAAGGATCGATGAAATTCGTAGCTTCTATACATTTATTGTTAGTAAGTGTTAGTTTCCTATTCTTCCATTAGGGTGTAAGTTACTGAGCTTTAAGTAAGTTTGACGACTAATACGACGGACAATTGAAACCAGTACTAGCTGATGAAACCATAACAAAAATCCGAACAACAACCATCAACCTTTAATAGTTGATAGTAACGCACCCAACACTTGACTCACATTCAACAATTCAAACTGTATAAACAAACACTAAATTAACAGAACACTTACGAAGACAATGTAACAGAAAACTACAGATAAATTACGTCTCATGACACAATTAACATACACAACAAACAACGTTTGATCAGTCAACAAATCCAACACCATTTAGCACACCATGGGGTGCCAACACATGATTACAAGATTGAAGATACCAGCAATTTTCTACCGATGTCCGATGATTCCACCTCATTTGAAGCCATAATTGACAATAATCACAGCGGGGCAAATGAAAAAAACATCTAAATCTTAACAATACACAATAAGAAACCAACTACAAATACAAAAAACTCTATCAACCAGAATCCACAATCAGTCTCGACAGCTCGCAACTCGGAAGGCTCAACAATCTATTTCAATTATATTTTCGCGATTATGAACAATGAATACGGAGGATTACGACTACGATTTGTCAGTGATGAGGAAATCGGGATCCGAAACGATCAGTATTTAGAATTGCAAATTAGATGACGATCTTGAAACCGCAAAATGCATCACCCTAAATATTTCTCCGTCCCTGAAAAAAAGCTGACTGAATCTCGTCTCGTCACACGAAATGAACTTGTACCTTGAACTTTTGAAGAATATTCAGAGTTACTTCCCAAAGACGACGACAACGAAGAAAGATGAAGGAAGCTACAGGATCAGAATACAGACAGACAGAAGACTATGACTATGGACTTACTTGCACTTGAATTGACTTGATTTGATTTGACTTGACTATGACTCTACTACACGACTCACAATGATATGATATGATATGACACACACCAGGACCAAAGACCACAGACAGAATCAGAATCAGCAAGCACCAGAGGAAATTCTAACAAAACCAATTACCCAACTAAACGTCTAATGTCTAATACCATCCACTGCTTAATGTTAATTTTAAACTTGAATTTGCGCTTCAGTCTCCCATTTATGTATAACTATAAATAGTAGTGAAGTGATTCCTTTGCGCTGAGTTTAACTGGTCATTGGTATACGAATACCAAATACGACTACGACTCCGAGCACGATTAACGATAATGGATAAGCTATCTGCGATAAAGGCAAATGAAGGTAATGAACTGGAAACAAAATAATTTTGTGACTTATAATAAACCGGTCTTTTAGGCGCGATTATTGTCAAGTTAACAAGGCATTCGGAGACTTCTGGGCTGCTATGAGGGGGTGGGAATTAGTGTTTAATTGAAAGAACGTACCTAAATCCCTAAATCCTAAGGAGTAACGGGGAAATGGATGAAATTTGTAATTATGATTTAAATTAAATAGTTGTTAGAAAACGTACCTGGAAACTGCACTCAAAGACTAAAGAAACGACACAAAAGATGTACATGAATGACTCAAGGGCAAACGTGTTTTGCTTGGTTCCCGTCCACAGCCTGCAGATCGCGTACGGAGGATTCCTCAATTCCTCACTCTCTTTCTTTGCTCAGCGTTCACCCAACTCCAAACTCTACTCCATACAGATAGATTTTCGTAGAGTGGAATAAACGGGGAGAGGATGCATACGTTCATGCGGTTTGCGAAAATTACGACTTTTAATCACCCACCTAACCACGTCTACGGTAAGTACAATGCTGAAAGGATTCAAAATCGACACCCCTCCCTCCCTTTTTTTTTACGTCACTAGTGTATGCCTCCAAATGTGACGAGGCTGTGAGGAGATGAGACGACGAGACCGCTGTAGGAAACGCCAGCTCCCTTCCTCTTGAGAGCACACAAGGCTCCGTCCATCGCTCCTCCACTCCGCACTTCCTTCCACAACACACCAACAACCTCGCAGCCATTCTAACGAGACTTCTTCCCAGCGATTGCGTCAGATACCGGCACAGACGCACCACCCTCATTAAAACTTCACCTGTCTTCCTTCCAAACAACTACAACTCCTGGGTCCAACACCAACTTTCGAAACTTCATCTCAAAAATTCCATTCCATCCCAAAATTAGTCAAAACAATCTTCATCTTCACCTCACCGGCCTGAAGCCAAACGCAAGGTAGTCTGTAAACCCTAACTACAGACAAGACAGGTAGTAAACAGTTAATGGCCATCTAACCAATACAATATAAATCCCAAATTGGGCCTTGGGTTGATCGTGAGTGCTGAACCCAAAATTACAACTTGCGGCTATTTTTGCTTTTTGTTTTTAGGAAGGAATACAAAGCAGAATGGTGAGACTAGAAGTACTTAAATTTGCTAGGCCATTAGCTTATCCAGTAACCCCTTCTGTGGGTGGGGGGTACCTGAAAAATAAATCACAAGTCAATTCGTCTAGCTCTCAAAGGATGTGCTAATAGACCGTTTTACCACATTGTCATTACAAACGTAAGTTCGATACATTTTTATTTTTGTCATTTGTATGAAATTTTGCTTTTTTTATTTAGGTAAGGCTATTTAATACTATATTAAATAGGCAGGGTTGATTGTTCGATTGACGGCTACATTTGTCATTTGTATTTAAAATTGCACTTCGTGGTGGCTAAGAAGGTACCTGGAGCCTAAGTACTCCTAGGTTATGAACAAGTATTTTGTATTTTGTTCATTTGTCATTAATTTGTTGTTTATCGTTTTTGATGGCTGATGTTGATTGTTGATGGTTCATTCATCGTTGCGGTTTGTTTGTGGTGTCTACAAGTCTGTCGCCAATCCTGGACTGAGGGTACACATTAAAATTTTCCACGTGTGCAGGTGTACACTGAAAAAAAACAAACAATTTGCTAATTGCGATGTCTGAAACGCCAAAAANATTTGTTGTTTATCGTTTTTGATGGCTGATGTTGATTGTTGATGGTTCATTCATCGTTGCGGTTTGTTTGTGGTGTCTACAAGTCTGTAGTCAATCCTGGACTGAGGGTACACATTAAAATTTTCCACGTGTGCAGGTGTACACTGAAAAAAAACAAACAATTTGCTAATTGCGATGTCTGAAACGCCAAAAACAATCCAGGATTTGGTATAATCTTGAGCCCAGTTTAGGAGCATCGCATACGCACTAACAATGCATCTTGAACTGCGAGATGAACTTGAGATGTACTTTTGATACGTTTAAGATGCACTTAAGATTTTTAGATGCCCCTTTTTAGAATCTAAGATGCAGCCAAACTGTGTTATAGATACATCACTTTTTACGGTGTACATTAACGGAATAATTACTAGCTGTCAAGTGGCAGTCTAATTTTTATTTAAGCGATAGGTATAGTGGTATAGGCCGTTTATATGTGAGGCATATGTAATAGGCTGATAGGGGAAGTTTTGAGTTAGTATTGAATTATTGAATATCCAGTAGGTTTGTTCGTTATTGTTACATAGGTATTGTTTTTTTTATAATTGTAGCGATGGAGGCCTCGGGATGCACCAGCACATGAACAACTTGGAACATATGACCCTATGCCCAATGCCGATAATCAGAAATTAATGAGTTTAAATTTAGAAAGAACACGTTACTGGATTGGAAGGGGTGCACTGTTTTCTCCATCCATGTGCGAATTATTAGGTAATTTGTAATTTCAGTGGATATGATTCTTAAATTAAGATCAGTGACAAATGTAAATAATTATAGCAGCAAGCTAAAACATTATACATGCGTAGTAATTACATTGATGTAGTTTTTATTAGTGTTTTTATGAAATATATTGATCGTGTTTTTGCAGGATTAGTTGGATTTCTTCCGCTTTACCCTAGAACAGTACAGAATGCTTGGCGTGCCAGAAGAGAAGCAGCAAAAAAAGCTGCGGAAGAATTGGGCAAAGAACCTGCTGAATAGTGGAAGAGATATTGACTTTTAGAATGGAGTTAGAGCTATATAGTTGGACGTTTATTATGTATTTATTAGGTATTTTGTGAAGTCATTGTAAATAAAACATTTTCATACTACTACTGTTGAACTGATTCATATAGCGGATAATAATACGGTGATTAAAATTGACAATAATTGCCGTTTACTGTGAGTTTATTCAAGTTAACATTGATTGACTTTTCATATGTTCACTGATGCTCATAAATAATATGCCGTCATTGCATGGCTGTTCAACGGACGCTACATTCTACTATTGGGTACGATATTTAAATTTTACATGAACAGTTTGAAATAACTTGTATATTTATTATCACCTACTATATGAACTCGATACAGTCCCTTCGTCAGGACCATAACTGAATTTATTTTCAATTATGCATATCGAATACGCTCTTAAGCGCCAGTTCAGGTTTGTCGTAACCCAATTCTTCTGGAGTGGAAATGCCGAGTTCATCCAAAGTTGGTTTGATTTCCTGAAATTATAATTCAACATCTGAAGTAAGTACGTGGTTCGATATTCAAAATCACAGGCAAAAATATGGTGCACCTATTACTATGAACGCATTAAAATTCACAGGATAGTTATACCTTTAAAACATAGGGATAAAGTGCTGCATTGGTTTCGCAACGGAATTTAATGGCTTCAAGGAAACGAGTGGTCAATGAATAATCATTTACACGACGACAGGCCTGAAGAGCTGCAATGATAATCTTGGGTTCCGGAACCAAATCCAATCCAATTATAGCGTTCATTCCCTACAGATTCAGATTACAGAATTAAGAATTATGTTAGTCTAAAAATAAACATCTAAGTGATAGCATTGATCGTCTCAACATCTTCATTCACACAAAATACACCAAAATAATACACTAAAATAATTAAATATTTTACTTTTCTGATCTCCCATCCATCGATGTCAGGCCGGCTGAAGTAAGCAACATAACGGGCATCGAATTCTTCGTCAGTTTCTTCAACTTCGCTGGACATCAAACGGAATTGAGAGGCAGCACCTAAAAATATAACAAAATAAAATTATTACAAAATAATGAACTAAGCCCATGAATTGTATCTGCTTTCTACAGCAAAGAAGACGAGTTATTACGTCTGTACTAACAAAGAACGTCCGCAGAACGTTTTAATTAAACGAATGGTTAAAATTAAACAATATGTACCCATATAAAACCTTAAAAACTGCGAATAATTAATTCCTAAGCTTTCAAGCAACTTAAAATAAGAAAAACAGTTTGTGAAATTACCTGGCTGAACAACTGGAGCTCTGGCTAAAAACAGCTCCTCTGATGACGGCAGAAAGCCTCTGGTTCACTATTCTCATCATTTTGGAAATGTATGTATACGATATACGAGCACCGGATATCTACAGTTCTGCCTGCAATTCAAACAATTAAAGGAAACCACAAATTAATAATTAAAATGTATTAATTTCCTCCTCACCCCTGCGAATTTCAGACCATAGAGTCAAAGATGAAGAGCACATCGTCGGTTAAACATTAAAATGGATGTTCGCAAAAAACAGAGTTATCATAATCCTAAGCATATAATTACGCATTTTGTAAATACGCGAAGAATCCCAAAGGCTATTTATTAGGTTTTAGTATGGTCCCAAATTTTAAAAGACTCTACTGATATGAAATCTAAATTTAAACATAAAATAGGTGATTTAAGATAAACAAATTCTACACCCATGCCCTTATGTACGCTCTTGAGAATTGTAGCCAATAGCTGATTTTAGCAAAAAAAAATAGGTTACTATAATATTTACCTATTGGAAAATATATTCTAGTCCAAATCTTCTACAATTAGTGGAATTGGAAACAATTGGGAAATTAAATTGATTAGAGCAGGGTGAGAGTTACAATATATATTTCGAAATGGCACTCAATATTTAAAGTTTATTGCAAAAATATAGGAATATAACATTACCTTCGAGTAGTTTTTGAAGAACTGAAGGACAGTAGCGCTAATATTAGATCGAAGAGACTTTCGGCTGCGGAACAATTTGTGCTCTGCGCCTTGCCTCTGTGGCCCAATCGAGGATAGATGTCGCACTGGAGATTGTGTTTATCATGCAACCAAGTCGTGTGCCAAAACTCAGGTCACCATCACCAGTCACCACAGTTTATTAGTAGTTGTAGGTAATTAATTAGTTTTCATTAATATCCTTACACAAACAATTAATTGTATGAAGTCCGCTTAAATATCAAAAGTATGTAATGCGTGTTAAGAAACTAAAATACAGGTTTAAAAAATACAAGCCCAGCAAATGTAATGTGTGTAATGCAGAGCAACTGTACTTTGCATCAACCAATGTAAAAACAATTTCAGATTGCGTATACTGTCAAAAGGCAGAATAAATAATCTTACAAATGAAAAAGAGATGTATCTCGAATATCAAAAACATGACAAAAATTTACATCTAGCAAGCATCCAAAACGAAATCTGACATGTTAAGATGCTGTTGTCTTCAGATGACAGATGTCTTTTTGGACAGAATTGAGATGCATGGCAGGTGTCTTTTTATAGATGCAATTATGGACGCGATTTAGCAAACGAATCCGTGATTAAGATTTTGACTTTTAGACACCGTTTTTTTATTTTTAAGATTATTCTTTCTGAAAGTGTACATGCTTTAATATTCCATTTAAATTTATTAGCATCCACTTCATGATTATGGAACAAGGAATTAAACTTTGTGAAAACCATTCTACTGCATTCTCGTCTATTAATGTCTGGGTCTGGAGTATCGTTTTTATTTACCTCTACACAGGAACGTAACGGGGCCTAGCCTACAAATGATTTT
>JAAXYX010003097.1:0-15349 GCA_036851915.1 Ptenothrix huangshanensis | reverse complement strand
CTGCACTAGGTATTGTAAAAACAATATTAACAATATTTTGTATCGCAGTAAAAACAAAATCTAAAACAACTTGGAGAGCAAAAAAACAAAAACAAAACAATAACAGTTTGAAATAAATTATTCGTTACAAAAACAAAAACAAATTACAATTAGAGAGCACTAGTACATACGATGAAAGTTACAATTCTTGTGGAATATTTCCGAATCGCTTCGTATTAAGTAGGAGAATTAATGCCATGCACTTGAACTGTGAACGGATAGCCATTGTTAAAACCGTGACCTGGTCAATGGATGTAGTCACCTCACCCCTCGGTAGAAGTGGGAAGCAGAAGGTTGCGTCCAGGCGACAGAGCTGTTGCTGAGTGGCTAGCCCAAACAATTTCAAACCTGTTCAGTTTCAGCCATCAGACTTTTGAAAATAATTACTACTAATTAATTGCAAAATTCGGTTTAATCGCAGTAGTTCCATGTATGATTAATTATAATCATATTATTACAGGTGAAACGCATACCTTCAGTGAAGATGGGAAAGCGGAGAGACTTCCACTTCTTACCTGCCTGCCTACACAGGTTCATCTCTGTATTCAACCCTACCATCTTAAGATCACTTCTGCTTTTTGTCTTTCAAATTTCAAATAATATTTGAGAGAGTTGTAGCTATTATTTCGCTTATTAACATATACTGCTTAATTGATTCAATGATATTAATTCAGGAATGCATTTAGCTATCAACAATTTCGAACATAATAATTAATTATACATTAATTACATATCGCACGTAAAAACCAGGAAAGTGAGAAATTGCCCTAAAATACCGTTCAGCCAAACTTCTAAATATCTGAAAGCAAAGAAATAGAAATTAATACTTTAACAAAGGGAGCAAGAAAACCTTAACCGAGAGACGAGACCTCTTAGCTCGACGTTTGGGAACGAGAGGAAGAAAGAGCGAAATCTAAGCATTGGACATTTTGATAGAGAGGAGAAAAGCAAAAGGACTTGTGGATTTTGCGAGAGAAACTGCAAGAACTTCTAAACAGACTCATTTTTATTATTTCATCAAACTTTAAGATACGTGGAAGAGATTAATTGAAACACCAACATGGAATTATCACCTTAAATTTATTTTAACTTTAATCAACAAGGCATCTTAATGATTGCTCACAATAACTCCAATTAATTAATTTTGTAATTTCATTATTTTAAGCACATCTAATCAATAGTAAATAATAGGACTTATATTTTGTTACTATTTCTTAGGAGCATCAATTAACAAAGATAAAGATAGGTTTGAGTAGGTCTCATTGCAATGCTTTTAAATTTGCAAAGTCAACAGCGAGTTTCTAAATAATATCGTCATCATAATTAACATGCAAAAGTTATGACGAGTCTCCCATTGCTGATGAAACCAACATTTAAAATATGACTTTCAAAAACAAAGTTTCTTATATCACGCTGTAGTCATAGCTTACAAACTACCGTATATTTATTTCGATTGCTACGGTATACATTTTAAATATAATTTGCGTATCTTTGAAGTCTTCGACTAATAAACTCGATTATTATTGAATTATTCTAAATAAAAATATATTTACACTGAAGGATATCTGACTGCATGACATGTATTACAGTACTGACAGGCTACATTAATAAAACTATGAGGCAATTTAGCAGTATTTGATTATATTGCAATGTAGTCTACATCGTCTAGGTTACGGAAGTTGCTCAAATCGAAAGGAGTCAATCCGCACATAACTCCAGTGGCCTTGCTCATCTTTTCTGTAGTAACGAGGTCGGTTTTCTGGGAAAATAGTAATTTCTGGAAATGGGTGGTCTTGAATGTGCTTAAGGGCACTTTTGATCTATAAATAAAAATGAATGATAAATAGTTATTAAGGATATAATTGTAGTTCAGATGGTATTATTCATTGAAGTCGATGAATAAGTTTTGAACACGAAATTTAAAACCATTTATATAATTAGATCTGTGATATCTTAGTAAAGTTCAGTGGCAGCATGCGAACGTACTTCATTGACTACATGAGGAGGCTCAACCTCAGGGGAAGAGGATAAATGATTTAATATGAAATCGTCTGATTCTTGTAGCATAATATTTGCACAACGAAGAGGCTCATAGTGAAATGGACCAACTCTTAAAAATCCAGAGGTGTAGTCATAAATCTCCGATAACTAAAAAATTAAAATCACCAAAAAATAATGAAAGCAATCCATCCATGATATTATAAATAAATTAATTATTCTTAGAATTGTAGACTTTAAGAACTTTAAAGGGGACTGAGTATTAACTCAGAAAACAAAGCCAGCCTCTACCGGGTCCTGGCAAAATGAATCGTACTCCCCGATACCCCCTACCCGGGATGAAGTTATAAAAATTTACGAGCAAAGTTAGTTAGCGCTTCAAAGAAAAATCTACGAAGTAAATGACAACGGGTAAAATTTTACAACGATCGCAGTCAAAATTATTAATCGATTTCTACCACGCAAAGTTAACGCGGCTTTTGATAGACAAATTAACAAAGTAGTAACATTTTACAAGATTCTGTACACTCAATTTCAACACTTTAATACTGGGGCTTCCAGATTATTTCTGAGAGTGTATACATGTATCTGTAAACTCGGTCGTAAACAGACCTATATACTCGTAGTATTGTATTAAACTCAAAACACTAAATTGAACAAAAATAAAGAAATGGAACTACAGAAATCTTTAAACTTTTTTGACATAATTTGTAGAGTAGGCTTTTTATGTAACACCATATACATACGGTAGTGAAGGAGCGTAAAAGATAGTAACTATAAAAATTAATGTTTAGCGGTAAAACATACAATAGCAATTTTTACTTACACAGTGATTACCAGTAAATAATCTAGCATGCCGTAATGGTATGTCGGGTCCTTTATCCGGGAATGTGGCAGGAAAAATTTCTCCGGTTTTCACGTTTACACCTATAACAAAAATTGACATACGAATTAAAAACATCATGTTTTACACACAATATTTCGGTTTTTCTTCAGAAAGCAACAATCTAAAGAATTCTATTACCGATTCCGAAGAGTATAGGCCAAGGAATATCCCCTCGAATCACGGTATTAGCTTCTCCAATACACGCAGTTATCAAATTTATTTCCACTGGTTGCTTGTGAGCAAAATCTGTTTTAGGTACAAACAAATAGGAATAATTATGTCGCCTACTCAATTATTTTACATATTTCAATGCTAGCAATTATACCAAAACAAGTTACATCTTAGGTAAACGTGTTTACAACAATTAACTGTACAATAATTATTAGTACAACTTACGTAAAACTTGATAAATAAGCTCTTCGCTGTAACCCCGAGTATCACTGAAGGAACCAACAATATGCATCTGAATAGGACCTTGGTCAAAATATCCAATACTCAAATCTTGCAGCCTGAAATAATGTTAGTCATTGTACAATTTTTACAAACAATATAAACTGACTTTTTACTACTGCCTTATACCTATCCAAAAATTCTGATATACGTGCTGCTTAAGCTAATACCTATTGAGCATTGAGCCAATCCCGTCGACACAGACAGATTCGAAATGTCCAAGAGCAATTGCACCAGATGCTGAAATGAAGGACAATTTTCAAAATTATTTTGTATGTCTGCTGACGATTCAATCGGAGAAATCTTTGTCAGGCAGAAATTTTAAATGACTTACAAGGGTGTCGGAGTATAATTGCCATACAGGTTGTGCAGTCATCGGTCCCTAGGATACTGACGTTTTCTGAAAATAGCAAAACAGGAAATTGTAATATAGAACCAATCTTAGCCACAGAGTTGTACGACAATTATTATTCATGAATAGTTATAATGCAAGGCACATTGACTGTTGCTCGGTTAGCAATTAGTTTAATTTTAATTCTCTACGTAGGTATCTTTAAATAGTTGTTTTACGATCGTAGGAGATTTGAGTGTGGTATGGCCTTAATTAATGAGTTCATTTCAATGACTAATTAATAATCTTTTAGTCTAAAAGGGGTAATGTAAAAAATCCACTGTGACGCGTAATAACCTGTACAAACATTTTTTGCTTATAAAAATCGCCCGTGAAACACGAGGAAGACTTCTACACCGTGTAGTCATAGTAAACGAAATCAGCAGCACACTTGCAGTGGCAATCACCACAAGTCTAACTATAATTACGGCGAAATTCATTTTTGTAATGTGCGTTCGCCAATAGCTCTTGTACAGTGTTTCCTAGTTTGATCAGACCTCAAGTTCCCGAGGTTACTGTAGCCGATGCTAACTCAACTACCTATTTTTATTGTTATCTGTCAGTTTTACTCATTTTAACTAATTAACAACTGACCAAAGATATTGTTTTGTGGTAGTAATACTAACTAAATGGATTGAATTCTTGCTCAGTATAAACGGCGTATTACGGCGTATCCTACGCAATCAGTTTAATCTTTATTTGTTCCTACGCCTACGAGAGCATTTGCATGCGAGAAATGTCTTGAATAAGATCGTAATCGTAATCTAATACTGAAAGCGCAGTAGCTAATAATGAACCTTTGAGGATATATTTTATTAGGTAAGGAGTAATAGCTCGTACAACGAACACAAAACATTGAAAGGTGGGAGTAATAGCATGTACAACGTGTTTTAGATGCTGCTAGCGCTAAAGTTATAGCCTGTTTGGCAATCACTTTAAAAATCCATCATAAGTTGAATCGGATCTGAGTTTGAGGGTGTCAGATTTCAAATGATGGACACTAATCTATTAATAATTAATACTAGAAACTATAACGTTATTTAAGAAATATCAGAATTCAGATTATACTATTTTAACTATATATATACATACAAGACCGATAATAAAAAGCAGGAATTAGGGGCCAATAAATACATTAAAAGTTTCATAAAATCTACGAAGATAAGTACGAGTACTATTCACCCTCGAAATTCCTCCCGTGGAAAGCGTACATCACCTTTTCGTTTTAAGGCTCCGGCGCATATAGCATATTTCCACTCTTCAACGAGGATATGCGTATTTTTAAACATAGGTTAGCAGGCGTATTAATTTTTCGTTTTTTGATATTCCGTTATATGCAGTTTTTTAAACTGATTCTAGATTATTTACACTCTCCAAAGTCAAAATCTTAAAAATAAAAATAAAACATCTCTTACTGAGCTAAAATGAGTAATGCTTCCAGTAGACTAGAAGGAATTGGAATTGGAACTCAATTTAGGATGCGATTTGGATTTGTTCGAATCTTAAAGTATAAATTAAAGTAACGTGCGAATTTAAGAATTTTAAATCGCAATCGTTTTCGCATTCGGATTCGCATTAGGAATTCACATCACGGTAGTCTAAATGCTTGTCGGAATTGGCTTGCGAATTGGAATTTCATATTTATAGTTGCGAATGTTCAATTTGAAGTTCGTGTCAAAATTAATGCCACGACACACCAATTACGAAAGTAAGTAATTGAGAAAAGACTACAATTATTGTTACATAATTACACTGTGGATTAAGTTTCCTCTGTCACGCATTAAATTCTAATTGTTAAGTTGTTTGTAAGTTCAAAATTGTTCTGGAAAATTTTGATGCTAAAAAATTTCATTTCACGCCGAATCCTTAGCAAGCGCATCACAAAAATGCACATTAGAGCCAGTTAAAACCAGGTCCAGACCAGGCTGACGGGGGAAACGGGGGATCACGAAAAAAAATGTTTTTATATGAAATGAACATGGCGTTAAAATTCTTGCTGCAGTAAATGTAAATAGTAAATAGTATTGTGTTATGTATCCCCTCGCCCAATAACCGATTTCTGTGAAAAATGGTTAACTTGAAAGGATTGTTTTTCTCTGATAATTCTAATTCGAATAAGGCCTTCCAAAAATCTATTGTTTTCTAATATTTTGCATCTCTCAGACATATGATATAGGGTTGAGTATATCTGATATATATGGTATGGGTAATTATATCAAATAACATAATCGCTACTCTGAAGCAAATTGGTCCAGAGTAGCGATCCATCACACACTAAAATCAGTGATGATGGGGACTACACTCAGATATTTAACACATTAAAGTTATGGAGGGGGGGGGGAAATAATCTTGACACTGTCCTCTAACCAGGATAGCCTAAACAAAGTAATTAATTAATAGGAATAATTGCTATTACATGGGTTCTAAAAAAATGGATTAAGATATATGCACATTATTTGCTCTCAATTGTTCCTAAAATACATAATGCGTAACAGCAACAGCATACGGTAAATATAATTACTGACAAATATCAAATGAAAACTTTGTCGTAAAAAGAAAATGCTCCGTATTTTGAGTAATTTCGGGTACCCTCCTTGAAGGACTGTGTTAAGGTTAATTTTTTTTAAAAAAAATTTGTCCTTCTATATCATAATTTAGTCATATAGAGAGAGAACAAAACTTATTCGAAAATAAATTCACTGACACAAATCCGTGTTTGCCCTTAAGGACACAGTATACTAGTCTATAATGGGTTATAATAAAGTTTAAGATAGTTGCATGTGTTTATGCAATTGTTACAAACAACAGAACCATTACAAAATCATGCACATAACGGTTTGATTCCAAATAGAATTCCATTTCCAATTCTGTCTTGGAAGCATAAGAAATTCACAATCCAGGATTAACTTTTTGGTTGATTCAACGAGTATGAGATTGAGAAGAGCAAAGATGAGTAACAGATAAGTAACAGATGTCTTTAAAATCATCTCAAGATGAGTTGGCAAAATCCACACCTAAGATAAGTAACAGATGAGTAGAAGATAAGTAACAGATAAGTTATAAAGGAGTAAGAGATCTACAATTTAGGATTAACTTTTTCGTGGATTAGGTGAGTAAGAGATGGGTTGATTTCGGAGAGTGTATGCAATTAGTTTTGGTGGCTCTCCATTTCACCCATAACAAAGATACTGAAAATAACATTTCATGCTTTTTATGTTACATGTTTTTGAATATTATGCACACACGCTCAGTTTTTTCATAGATGTTTTTATGATTTCATAAAATCTAGCTGGTGGATATTTTCAAATTGATTCCAAGTATGCAATTTATTTTGCTCCAGTTTTATTCTTACGGGAGGTATTCACAAATTCGTACCCGAATGTTGTGCAAATTCACAAAACAACTTTCCTTGACCTTGAATGTTATGAACATTATTGCTTTGTGCGCAATATTCTGACAAAATTAACAAACAATGTTCCGAGTTTGTGCACAAATTAGAGCACTAGTTTATAGTAGTTACGTGCAAACAAAACTAACTAATCAACGACAAATGCGTTTTTTTCTGTGCAGCAACTTAAGCGCAAAATTATAGAGATAAAAAGCCGGCCACATTTAGGACCCTGGTGACCACAATTAGGGCACTTAACTGTTTTGCCTTAAAACAGAATTTGATTTAATATTCCCAAATTACAAGCGTAATAGAGCATTTGAACCCCAACGAAATGCCATTCAAACAAACACATTTTTCCACATAACTCCAACGCAAGTTTCGTATTCTTCTGAAGATTAATTCCTTAGTTACATACAATCAAAGTCAGAATAAGAATCAAAGTCTGGGATGAACCCGGCCACAATTAGGCACCCTCTTTCTACAAAAATAGCTAAAAAGGCAAAGCGTTATGACTACGACTTTTCGAAAAGTTCCAAACATTCTAATAACACGATTTTTACGAGTGCAACAAGTTCTATTTACACTTTTTTAATTAGTCCTAAACGTTATAATTTTACAAATTTTCAGAAAATGCTGTTCTCTAGTCTTGTTAAATCGTCAGATATGCATTTTACATGCAATTTTTAAATTGTTAAAAATTCATTATTTGAGTCCTCTGGTTTTGATTCAAACAATTCCATGCGTTGACTTATACGTAAGCAAGTAGAAGGTGGATGTCACACACATATAATGTCTTTAATCAAAAGTTGATCACTTTTTAGGGATTGCAAGATGTAGTATGGTGACGAAAATGCATGTTATCTGTTGTTTTGGTACTGTATTGCATGGCCAACTAAGAATGTTTAGTTGCATTGAATTGTACTACTCCGAGCTGGAGTTACATGGCTGATACTTTTCAAAAAATTTCTGGTTCGTTTTTTTCTATATTTAGGCTCAGATTATTAGGGGTGTACCCGATCACCATTCGCTTTTAACTTTCAATTTTATTTGTATGGAAGTCTTTGAAGCTCTTCAATTTTTTGTTTTTTCAATTATTTTTCTCTCGCCCAAGTTTCCACAGTTCCCACGAAAAGATTAATTGAAAAATTGAAATTGAAAAGTGAGCGATGATAGGGTATTCCCCTAAAAGCCTTTTCATTTCTTAAATGTTGCCGATCCCACTAAATAATGATCAAAGAGACAAGAGAAATGTGAAAATTTGTATGTTAAATCCCATTTAATTTGCCTCGAAGTAAAATTAAAAACAAAACAAAAATACTTTTTTATGAAAAAAAGTGGTTCCAATTTTCAAAGCACAATTGATACTCTTCGCGATGACTATTTACAGAAAAAATGTCGCTTAATTAGGGCTGTGGCATTTGGAAAGGTCTACTTAAAATTAATTATTTTCTATTTGCAATTTGCATTAATTTTGGACTTACTATCGTGGGGAGTGCAAACAGCAAATTCCCTCTGAGAAACGTATAAGAGTTCCATGGGTCCCATCACTTTTGGCATCATATTGGAAAATTGAACTCCAGAATCTTTCAAATGTGGTGACATATGATATAATGATCTTGATTCAGGAGGCACATCTTCTATTTTCACTCCACCGATTAACAAAACCATGATTACTAATTACTTTATCTTAATACTAAATTTTTATTTACAGCTCAAGTTCGACACTTGCAAAGGAATGTTGAAATGCAGGAAATGTTCACAGCGTGTAGTTCAAATTCGCCGCGTATACAATTTCCCAGCTTTTATTTCCCAGCTCTACAACTTCTATGCGAATCTGTCGTCAACACAGAAATAGTAAACCTGCTGGGGAACACTTCACCAAATTGTATCATTATCCACAATATTAACTTGATCTTCCAACTTGCACGTCAATTTATTATAATACTCGAATAAATAATTAATTCCAAAACACACACTATAAACGCCAGTAGTAGTCTTTTTTGTCAAGGGGCATCAATTTTATAATACCGCTTAAACAAGGTGACAACTTGCATTCACACAAAAATCAAAACAAGTCAAATTGTCGTGTTGAACATGAATATCTTCTTGTCTTTCCGTGATTATTGCTGTTATTGCTAGATAGAATACAGTCAAACAAGAAAATTACTTAACGATAGCCCATCCATTAGAAATGGAAAAAAACTTGTAAGTTTGTGAGTAAGCTGACGACGATTCAGTAGGTGTGAATGCCTCCAACGTGTGCAGTTAACTGAGTTCCCTCAGATAAGACAGCAGCTTTTCCGTCCTTTCCATCTCTGGTTCTCGTGTTCTCTTCAGACTGTCTTTGCATTAGTCCACATGCCTATTATCCCAGAAAAGAAGGTTTGGTTTCCTTATGAATGCTTTCCTATTTATTATATGTCCCACTATACACAACACATGCTAGTACCTACCTTCTTCAACTTCAACTCAAGCTCAACAACACAACCAACTTAAGCTCAAATTCAAATAGTAAGTTACTTACAGATATTATTATAGAATTACAACAGTTCTAGACTACCACTATACACTACACCAGTACTTTCAAGCTTGATTTCGTTTGAACTGGACTTACGCATCCAATACATACTTCATAACTTGCAACCCAACACAGCACACAAGGTATATCCTTTTCCTTACTTCATTTATTCACTTATGTACAAGAAGTAAAAACAAGAATGGAACGGAACTATCCAGAAATCTACACATAGGAAATTGTAAGGGAGCAACGTGACAGTAAGAACTACGAACAAGACAACAGGGGTTTTATTCTCTTGCTATGGATGGCCCAAAAGTATTAAATGCATATTATGATCCCTATTTCTATTTCCGACTAGATCATTAATACCATGTGAGAGTAGTTGTGTAAACTTGTAGGTGTACTTAAGGTTCATATAAGTTAACGTTTACACTCACAGTGTGAGACTTGGAAAGGAGCAGTCTTTATGCTCCTTTTGCCTTTGCTGGGCTTTTTCGATAATGCCATGCCATTGCCATGGTTGGAATGGGAAATGGGAAGGAAGGGAAAAGCTTGTGGAGATGCTAGGGAATTTACGCAGTTCCACATGCAATAAAAAAACTTCCAATACTTCTAAGGGGTATTAGTAAATCTCCATCTGACTCTAGCTCTAGTCTTTCCAGGTAGAAAATGAAGAGGTTATGATGTACATATTTAGCCAGTTCCAGTTTGTTCAGTTACCAGCATATTCGTAAATACCGTAAACAATTTAATCGAACATGGAACTTTATTCATATTCTCAGACTTGGTGAGATATATATGCATAAATAATACGGATTAACTTTTAAAAACTAGAAGCGTTTGACGAGTTTCCAGTCCAGAGATCCCTTGTACTATTTTCTTGTAAATCTAATACCACACGTGAGTAATTCTCTAATAGCTACGGCAGACCAGTGGTTAAACTCAAATCTTTCAGACTCGATCAGATGCCGGGCTTCAATAACCGAGTCCAATCCTTACGTGTTTTAAGTTTGAATCCGTACATCCTGAATAAAAAGCTTCGGGTGGCCAATTGGTTCGATTGTCAAGGGCGTTTACTCTAACAAATACGGTACATATTTGCACTACTAATTTTTATCACTTTACACTTCTACTTCATTAACGAGTCATCAGCATTGTTTTATTCAATGTCTGAATGTAATAGTCGATTATGAGACTAGGCACTTGATTATGATCTACGATAGATAGTAAAGAAAAACCCGTTTAGTAGGTTGAGGCAGTTTTCCTCAGCTTCAATTCTTACATTTGAGTACTGCCTGCAATTGTAGCAAACATACACGGTCGATTTTTGCTGTAATTGTAGTAGGTACAAGCTAGTAGTAAAAGATAAAAGCGTCTACCTTGGAATACACAAGTTATTTATCATAACAACGACAAGGAGATAATAAAATTGGAAATAAAAAGCTACACTGCGTCTACAAAAATAGTATCTAGAATTGGCTGTTGGTAAATGCTGGAATAAAAATAAAGGTGATATAATTACACAGACATGTTTACTTAATCTCACAATGTCCTCTGAAACGCAGTCAGATTCTCAGGAAAAAAGCGTAACAACCAGACTCCTTTCATAACATTGCCGATAACATTGGTATGCTGTACAAATGTACATAACTATGTTTACGATGCTCGCATCAACGATTAAAACGGAATTATTATTGCAGCAGTTGCCCTTAAAGGCCAGTAGTGAATGGTTCACTCCCTAGTNGGAAATGCTGGAATAAAAATAAAGGTGATATAATTACACAGACATGTTTACTTAATCTCACAATGTCCTCTGAAACGCAGTCAGATTCTCAGGAAAAAAGCGTAACTACCAGACTCCTTTCCTAACATTGCCGATAACAGCGGTACGCTGTACAAATATACATAACTATGTTTACGATGCTCGCATCAACGATTAAAACGGAATTATTATTGCAGCAGTTGCCCTTAAAGGCCAGTAGTGAATGGTTCACTCCCTAGTCAAATGTGAGGCATAGATATCTGCTGATATTAATGCTTCGTTCTTGATGCTGTCCACCCTTTGATATTTATTTGCTATTTTTGTTACAGTTAATTGTCTACTTATGTCCAGGTGAGTGTGTGTAATGTTCGCAGAGCTGGATGAATGCATGTGTTGCACAACATTTCGGGTGCGGGTGACACATTCCATACACAAACATTAATATCAGAGATAAAAGTGTCATAGGTGCATGTCTACTCATTGTTTGTATGTATGAATAGTGCTGTACCTATGTGAAATGCATACTTTGTGTAGATTGGAACCTGTGGTTAACTACATCATTGTTATGCAGATGAATGACTCAAAGCCAGATGACAAATGATGACTGCTTTCTCTGCTTGTGCCTTCCATTCCAGTCAGCATCATCGTCGCCATTACTCATCAAAATAAAATATATGTCATATTAATGCTATAACTTGTGCTTACTCGCTTTTAGTCTATGTTTGCCGCTAAATGTATAAATTATGTGTGGAGTTACTGTAAGCTCGTTCTTGTTCTTGTTAGCAGCTCAAAATCTGTCCTTTCTATCTCTGTCGGCATTCTCTAAACTCGAGTTGTGCCTTGGCTCTTGCTTTCCTGCTTTTGGTACGGTATATGTAAGTAGTGAGTATATGAGCATGAGGACTGACTAAAATGCATATAAATGGTGAATTGGTCCCTATAACATGCGTAACATGTTTTTCGCTTCCTAAAACTCTGTCCCATCCCATATCATTTCACCGTTGCGTAGACACGTTTATGTGAACATGGACAAGAAAAGATGAACTCCCGTGTATTTGTCCATTTGAAAATCCACACGAATTCGAATGTAGACGTTGATGGGATCGGAATAAAAGTACATTACTAAAGTGCCTACTTCCATTCTACAGACCAAGCATAGCACACTACTTCTTACTCTTACTTCTTCTACTAGACCACTACTACTAACTACTACTTACTACCATATATGTCTAAGCTAAGTACCTACCCACGTATATAAATTTGGGAAGGCACCTATGTATGGGCACTGCTGGGCAGTGCTGGTGCTGTGCTGTGCACAGTTGTCAGTAAATAAAAGTGTAGACCTGTGGACAGACGACAACTCGAAAAGCAAAAGCAAACGGAAAGTAAAAGTAAAGCCGAGCATTTATTGTGAGTTGAGTAGAGAATATTATATAAATACAACATAACCTATGTACCAATACACACACAAGTGGAGGCAGGTCGGAAAAACATTGTTTGGCCCTTTGGGATACTATACAACTCATAAAATCTAGCGTCTCGTTTGCTGTCGTGACATATGAACAAACTGCTCATATTGGGCGACGACAACTGTCATCAAGAAGAAAAAAACCAAGACTATCCACCAACCTAGGAATCTACGTACTTCATAACAAGGCCTACTTTACAATTACAAGACAATATTTACGAGGTATTATACAATTGTTTGATTCTTACAGTTTCACATACGATTAGTTTAGTCATTCAGTGGAGTAAACTGCGTCACCTTAGACTATGTCTACGACAACTACGGAGTAAGTACTTCACATTAAAAATATTTATTTTGGAACTTCAACCCTAGTCATCATCCTTCTGTATTTTTAACTTGATGCGTATTATTCTATCAAATAAATTAAGTACATATGTAGGTGTAGGTGTATCTATGCATCTTAGTAATAATCCAGTTCCACATTTTATGTTGTGCAAAAACAAACACCATTCTGTACAAACCACAACCGTCCATGGGTGTCGGGAAAATAAATGTCAAGATGCAGTGTCATCGGTTCATTGAACACTCAAACAGTAGTGCCTTTGTAACGATCTGTGTAACGACTGCAAATAAAATGGTTGGTTAGTGTAAAGTGCAAACCTTAAATAAATATTGCAATGACTGTGGGTGTACTAGCCACAATTATATTATTAATTGATACTACAATAAACTTTTGCGCTAAATGCATTTAACAGTAGTTTTTCCTAAATTATTCCCACCTCTGAAGTCTGAAGTTATGAACATATAAAGAGAACTCCAGACGGTCAGACTCAATCAGATTCCAGTTGGATTTTGTCTTACTTTCCATGCTATGTTGTATGTATGCTTTGCTTTTTGAATCGACTTCGTGCTCATGCTTTCCATGCAAGCTACATGGATAAATTGCTCGAACTAAACACCTGTGAAGACATTCAAGCACGAAAGACCAAAACGAAAATCATTGAAATAATCCAATAAATTATAGAACCTGAGATGAAAAAAATGAGGCTTCCCTTCCCTCGCATGGTTTTGTATGTATGTATGTACCTCTATATCTCTAATAGCAAGCAGAGTTCAAAAAACACTTTAAATCTTTTCATTTTTTCCTCCATTTTTGAAATGGGGTGCAAGGAGATTGAAAAAAATAGGTGATGCTTTATCCAGTCATGTTGGGAAGTGACTGGAAACAAAAAACAATCTGTACAGTAACAGCAGCAGCACAACTGTTCATACGCATTGTTTATTAGTATAGGAATTTATGCACCTATGCATATCTCTATGTATATTTATATCTTGTCGTTAGTTCCCCTAAAAAGAGGCATGACCCTTACTTCACGTTTAGCGTGTTTGTATCAGTATCCGTATCCATTGGTATTAAGTAGTAGTAGGTAGTTACGTTACAAAGTTAGGGTTAAAATGACTTAAAGACTGCAACAGTTGAAATTATGACGACTGATAAGGAAAGTTTAGAGTCGATGTGTCCTTTGGCGTATGTAGATGATAACTTGTTCGTATTGACGTAAGATTTCGCAGTTTAGTTAAAAGTTAGTAGTTGTGCAGGGTGCGGCCATGCAGGAGAAGGAAAACCTTTGAATAATTCACCAGCCACACTCTTTCTTAAGATTCTTTGACTCGAACACTTTATGTGTGTTGTATAATATCATAATATGTACCAGTAACACTAAATCCAGTCCCGCATCCCACAGAACAATATTATATGGCACTGTAGTAGGTAAGGTGCCTTCTTTGGTTTCATTTTGTATGTCTTGGCTTGGCTTGGCTTGACTTGGCATGTATGACTTTGACTTGCCAAGATCCGAAAGAACGTCAAGTTTTTATTTTTTCCACTAAACATACAACTACGAAACGCAACTTTACTCTGAAGCCGTAATCCTGTACAATATCCTGCAGACTGTAGATCGCATTATTACGATTATGAGATGGACTTAAAGTCGGACAAAACCGCGGTGCAGTACCAGTACCAAGACCAACGCTACCAGCGTTCCTTGGCCAGACCGGGCCAGACCAGACCAGACCAGTCAGAGTCAGAGTTGTAGTAGGTAGTGTTGTGGAGTGCAGTACAGTACCACGTTCACGTTCCTGTTGTTCCCATTCTGGAGTTGGAGTTGTGACTCCTTCCTTCCCATGTAAATAGAAACCTGTAAAGTGTTCATTTGATATGTTGTCCAGCCTTTCATATTGGTTTGGACGGGAGGGAAATGAAATCGCTTGGGAACAAGTGAACTAGCAACAGCAGCCAGCTCCATGCTTATATCTACCTATAAGAATAATATATTATATCGGCTGTAATATCCCCTGTTTAGCTAACAATAACCGTAGATAGAAGAAGAGAGAGACTCATCGTCGTCATGGAACCTTCAGGGGTTTTCCCACCGAATGCCGCGAA
>JAAXYX010003096.1:0-15354 GCA_036851915.1 Ptenothrix huangshanensis | reverse complement strand
TTCAAATTTAAATAATTATGCACCCAAAAAGATCCAGAATCTGATTCCTGATTTTCAAAAAAGAAGAAAAAGACATTTTTGTTAAGAATTCGAATGAACTGTGCTTATCTTGAATTAATGCCGTACTAAACTTATACCCATTTCTGAAAAAAGACTATTTCTGGCGTATAGTATGAAATTTAATACAGTTGAATCGCGTTATAGTGACATGTCACTGCGTCCCCGTCAAAATAAAGGCATAGGAGATCATTGACTATAGTGACATAGTGATTTTTATAATGAAATTCTTGTTATAATCCCATGATTTCCAATACAGTCCCCTTTACACGAAATCCCTGCATATTTACATTGGCCATAATGACATCCAAAATTTGTTAATGTTATTTTCACATTTATGGATATTTTTTAAAAATCTGACTCGTAATGCAAAATCCAGTATGGAGATATTCGTTTTGTGCATGCAACTCTACTTTGATTAATGAGGCAGTGTGTAGAATTTGCTTCAAAATATTGTCATTGGTGTGTTGCGGGAGTTGAATAATAACATGTGACTCATTCCAATGAATGTAATAAACAACTTTATATAGTGGCTCTCTGTCATTATACATCTATAATGACATTCTTGCTATAGTCACATAAAAGCGCTGTCCCTCGAGATGTCCCTATAACTAAATTCCACTGTATCTAAATGCAATTATACTGGTTACTATAAGGTCCAGTGTGAAAGGTGAGAATTATCGTCATCAATGCGTTGATTTCTAGTTGGTAAATGTGAGCCCAGCACAACTCAAAACGTTTTAAAAATTCTGATGTTTATCAACATCTTTAGTAAGAATTAAAATAACAAAATTTTTCTAGCGGATTTCTAGCAAAGGGAATTTGAGTTCAAATGTGATAGTAATCTGATAGTGAGATAAGTTCGGAAGTGCAAGGCAAATGCATTTGAATTGAATAGGAGTGCCAAATAGTTAATATACCGTAAAACTTGCTATTATTTCCCCGCCTCTAATAATTTCCGGGTATGAAGAGTTGTGCTCCCGGGGAAGTGTTGGAAGTTTTACGGTAGCTAATACTACGGGCTCTAAAATACATGATCCATGCAGTATGTAGATTATAAAGCAAGAACGTCTGGCTGGCTGCTTTTATTAACTACTCTTGTCTTTACGTTTCCCAATTCGTTGCAATTGAAACTCTCTCTCTCTGAAATCTGTGATAAATTTTCCCTGCAGGATATGCCTTGTCTTTTAAAATGCATAGAATGTTATAAAATGGACAATTACTAGCTCAAACTTTAAAACGATTGTTCAATTTCTCAACGTACATAGACCTGAGCCTCTATTTTTGATTCCTGATATTTATAATGGAAAAAACTGAAACCTCGTAATGTAAAAGAGATTGTGCTGTAATAATAATTCCACATTCCTAAGAAATGGAGGAGGTGGGAAAGGACTGTGAGGTAGGAATTACTTTTTCCATACGAATAACAAGTTTTTTGTGCTTTAAAGAATTTGTTCTTTCCCATGTTCACATAATTGACTGTACTGCATCCTCAACACTACCACATACTTATCGTTAGGACATACTGTACATAAGTGCAGCTCGTCGGTTGCAGGTAATTATAATTAGATTATTGTAATATTTTATTAAGTTTCTTAGAATTTTTGTTATGTCATCAGTGTAATTACTCCCTTACATGGAAATGGCAATGAACCTTCTTTAAACAACAGGTTTATTTTTTATTTTTTATCATTTGAAAAATATCGGAGTTCAACACCCACTTGAGATAATTTAAATTCTGGTGCAATAAAAATATGTAAGTAGTAATTACAAGTGAAAACATTCACCTGGAGACAATAATGTCCTAGGAGAAGTATTTCTGTTTGAAAAATATTAATCATAATTATTTAGTAAACCAGACTGTGATCGACTTAATTCTCCCACTTTTTATTTATTTTTCTGGATAACTTATTCTCATAATAATGCTAATAATACTTTTTAATTGCGTCCGGTGTAAATCCCCAGAGTTGTTCTGTGAAGTAATAATTATTTCTGCAGTAGTTCTTCTTTCTTACTGCTAATTGTCTGCTACTTATCGTTAAACCAAAAGGTTATATAGAGCTCGATCTCAAATTATTAATTGGTCTATTGCACTCTGCTCCTTGTTTGGAGAGGTTGCCTTCTACCAGTAGCTTTTGGGTTTTCAACCAAATATTAAATATTTTAGTTATATTTTGGCGCTATCTCTCTGTAGTCCACAATGGCAAAAGGAATACATTTTGGCGATACATTAGTAAACCGAGGAGTAAATTTAAATCACCTGAGCGCATTTGAAGCTT
This sequence comes from Ptenothrix huangshanensis, assembly GCA_036851915.1. Classification (NCBI taxonomy): domain Eukaryota; kingdom Metazoa; phylum Arthropoda; class Collembola; order Symphypleona; family Dicyrtomidae; genus Ptenothrix; species Ptenothrix huangshanensis. The sequence continues at coordinate 13,018 of JAAXYX010003096.1, read as the reverse complement.
TTAGATTAAATCACAATGTCACCTACTTTAAGGGGGAAACAAATTTTGCACCCGAGGTGAATCTTGCCTGGTATCAAAACAACTTTGACAAAACCTACTACGTCGTGGCGTTATATGTTGCTACAATCTTTTGGGGAAAACACATGATGAAAACAAGGGAGAAGTTTGACCTCCGTGGAGCTCTGGTCCTATGGAATTTCGGGCTGGCTTTATTTTCTATTGTGGGTACAATCAGAGTTCTTCCAAACTTCCTTCATCTCTTCATGGATCATCAACATGGATTTTACTCTACTGTTTGTACAACTGGGTAGGTTTCATTTTTTAAAAGGTACAAACTTAGAATATTTATTACATATTATTCAGGCACTGTTACACAGATACAGGAGCCTCGTCACTTATAAGGTCACTCAAACGTTTCTTCATGTAACTGGCGAAGGGGAACTTTGTTGATTAGAAATTTACACTTTTTTAAGAAGTTTAAATTTTTAATTTTACATTTTTTGAAAAAGTCTGAATTTTTATTTTTACACTGTTTCGAAGTCTAAATTTTTTTTACGCTTTTTTAAAAAGTCTAGATATTTATTTTTACACTTTTTCAAAAAGTTTTTTTATTATTGTTACACTTTTTTAAAAGTCTAGATTTTTATTTTAACACTTTTTTAAAAAGTTTTTTGTTATTGTTACACTTTTTTAAAAAGTTTTTTATTATTGTTACACTTTTTCAAAAAGTTGTTTTTTATTTTTACACTTTTTCCAAAAGTTGTTTTTTACTTTTACAGTTTTTCCAAAAGTTGTTTTTTATTTTTACACTTTTTCCAAAAGTTGTTTTTTATTTTTAAATTTTTTAAAAAGTCAGAATTTTTAATGAAGAAATTTAAAACGGTTGCATAAGTTAAGGAAATTAAAAAATTAATTTCCAGCTTTTTTACTTCTTTAAAGGTTACGACTCGTAACCATTTAACAGAAAAAGGTCCGAATTTGAATTTTTACACTGTTTGAAAAAGTCTAAATCTTTTTTTACACTTTTTCAAAGAGTCTAAATTTTTAATTTTACATTTTTCCAAAAGGCTGACTTTTATTTTAAAAAGTCCATATTTTTATTTTTACATTTTTTTTAAAAAAAGTCCATATTTTTATTTTTACACTTTTTTTTAAAAAAAGTCCATATTTTTACTTTTACACTGTTTCAAAAACCCTGTTTATCACAAGTAACCGTCGACGTGCGTGTATTGCTGGAATAAGTGAACAATATCTTCCGTTCCTAAACTGACCGAAGATAATCTTTGACGCCGATTATTTCAGAGCTACTAAAGATGTCATTTAAGTTTCGTCTAATTCTGCTTCTACTAAAGGGAGAAATCATGTTGTCGTAAACTTTGATCTAATTCCGAAATTACACGTACACACGTTCCCCTGTCAGCGAAAAATATAATTACTTAACTTCAGATTGATGTAGTTCAATTTCACCCGTTAATTAATATACCAATTTATAATTCACTCATAAGTAATTATTCACTAAACAAATTAAAAAATCAAAGATACATAATTATATTTAGTTGGAATTTTCTTCACAGGTATGTAATTATAATGGCTTTAAAATTTGAAATTAATTACTTTTATTTGCTTTCTGAATTCCTCACACATTAGTTTTATGGAAAACAAGGTGCTTGGATATTGGGCGTATCTGTTTGGATTTTCGAAAGTCGTGGAGCTTGGAGACACGGCTTTTATCATTTTAAGAAAACAACCACTTATTTTTCTCCATTGGTATCATCACATGACTGTGCTTGTGTTTTCTTGGTACACTGGGTCCACATGCTCCTCCGTCTCTCGTTGGTACACTACAATGAATCTCTTTGTTCACTCTCTCATGTATTCCTACTACGGGTTCAAGGCGCTTAGGTTCAAAATTCCAAAGCCCATTGCTCAATTCGTTACAAGTTTGCAGGTAAAGTTGAATTAAAAACCGCAGTTAAGAGATTAATTTCGAACAGAATTTTAATTTTTGTTAAATCGTTACATTTATTTTATCCACAGTTAATTCAAATGCTTCTGGGAATAACAGTAACGGTTGCAGCTTACTTTTATAAGAGAACCGGCTCAGGATGCGAGACAGAGTATAGCCAGGTAGTTTTTAGTCTCGCGATTTACTTTTCCTACTGGGTACTCTTTGCAAACTTCTTTTACCAAACCTACGTTGTCAAGAGAAATCCGAAGGAAAACGGGGTGAAGAAAATTGACTAACAAAAGCTGTTTTAATATTGATTTACATGAGTTAGAATGTGGCGATATTGTGTAGAAAATATTAATGGAATGTACACGTATGCTATATTTTAAAACTAACATTGTTGATTGTATGTAGCATTGGTTTTAATTGCGAAAAATTGTAATTAATTACTGGACGGATTTTATTGAAAATCTTCAAATACTGAATAAAGTTAAGCCACATATACAAGAAAGGAATATAATTATATGCACGGAATTTGTTAATTTGTAGTGAAATTCCGTGGCTACGGGGTGAGTAATTATGTATTTTGTATTTAGTAATACTCGGTTATTATTTTAATGCTGTACTTTTTCTGCTAAAAGTTTTAATTTCAATATATGCCATAGTTGTTAATTTTTGAGTGTCACTTTATGTCAATTTATGCCAAAATTGTAAATTTTTGGGTGTCGATTTATGTAAATTCTGCCACCACGTTGCCATGGATGAAACAACAGCCGTACAAACAAAACAAATAAAACACAATTAAAGACAGCATAAAAAACAGTTTTTTTTAATATCTACAACATACTGCTGCGCTCGGTTAAACCGTTGCTAACAAATTTAAAGTTTTTTACATATTCCTAGACACGCACTTGTAAAACATTTATATTACTCATTCTCTATTTGATTACAGTTCAAGGTGATTGTAAGCAAATTGTTTGTTGCAGTAGCGTATCCAGGGGTAGCCAAGTAGGCAACTGCCTACCTTTGAATTTTGAGAAAAAATAAATTTTATGACTCACAGACAATATAGGAACACTCAAGCAACATTGTCAATTTATGATGCGAACTTTTTGAAAAGTGTAAGAACAAAAATTACGACTTTTCGAAAAACAAGTTTAGAAAATTAGAATTCAGACTTTTTCGAAAAGTGAAAAAATAAAAAATCGGACCTTTTTAGTATGGGTAAAAATTATAATTCAGACTTTTTGAAAAATTGTAAAATTAAAAATTCAGACTTTTTAAAAAGGGTAAAAATAAAAAATAAAATTTTCTAAAAATGTGTAAATAGAACTTTATGTTTTTCGAAAGCGTCTAAATAATAAAAAGTAAGACGTTTTGGAAAAGTGTAAAAATAAAAAACCAGACTTTTTAAAAATGTTGTAAAAATAAAAATATAGTCCTTTTGAAAAAGTGTAAAAATAAAAACACAGACTTTTAAAAAAAATGCAAAAATTACAATTCAGACGTTTGGAAGTATAAAAAATAAAAATTCCGACATTTTGAAAAGTTTAAAAAATTGGTTGGAAACTTACACAAGATATAATGAGCCTTTGGCCGATTTGCCTACCTCGATAAAAAGCCTAGATATGCTACTGGTTGGTTGTAATTTTGCAGTCAAATCTTAAGGCAAGGGATAGTTGTTTATGGAAACAAACCAAGAAAAGAAACCAGTTTGGCTCAAGCATGTGTTGAGAGTACAGATTTGTGATATGCAGATGCTATTCTGTTGCATAGTTTCAACTAGTTTTTTTTATTTCTAATATCCATCGATAGGTAGATTACATTTGTTGGCAGGAACACTGACCTTCCCAAGAAAAATAATTGAGTAACAATTGAAGCGCACCTTCCACATTCACAACAGTGTCAGCGTGCAACAGGTACAATCCCAACACATTCACTTTCATTTGGTCTAGATACGTACTTTCAAATGCAAAAAAGTTCTTTCAGTTAAGTTGTAAGACTCAAAGCGAAATAGACAGGCTTGTAACAAGTCTGCACCTTCTTATTTAAATTGTGGTTTAGTGTCTTAATCTTTATTAATTTATTAAATATCAAATAATTAATATTCGAAATTATATTTCAGTTCATCAAAATGTTATACGAACTATTTTACGCCTATATTGTGATATGGGCGATAAAAACATTTCTAAAGCTTTGCACTGGGAATCCGGCTTTTAAAAACATGCCACCAGGTACTTATTTCAATTTTTGCTTCTCTGCTTAATAAAAATTACTTTAATCAATTTAAACACAATTAATCAATAACAAAATTAAATTATTCCCATAACTAATACATGCTTTTTTAAATCGCTATGTATTTTACCAGAATTCAAAACATCGAAAAGGATTAGCATTAGTTTTTAATTGTTTTAATAGGCCCACGTGGTATTCCTATTCTTGGACATCTTCCATTCTTCGGAAAAAACCCGGCATTAAAATTTCTACAGTGGAAAAAGATTTATGGGCCAATATTCACAGTCAAGTTTGGAAGCACCCCGTAAGCAAGCTTTAATTTTAAATATGAAACAGCATTTATGTATAGCTTTCAATTTTTAATAATTAAATAAATCATACAGAAAACGAATTCATTTTTACATTTTTATAGAGCGGTAGTTTTGAATGACGGAAAATTAGTGAGAGAAGCTTTCAACCTGGAAAGATTTTCCGGCAGACCTTTGCTTCCAAATTTTCTTCAAATGAGCGGTTTTAAAGGTAATTCAGCTTGTAGTCGTGGGACCACACGGGGAGCTAGGAGGCTGTAGTTTACTCCGTGAAAATGGAATTATGCATAGATACAATTGAGTTATTTTCAAATTTTAAACTGGGTATAATGAGTTTTTTCAAATTAACACAAAAACATATGCAGTTATTTGAAATACACACAAAAACATATGCTGTTTTTTTATTTTCTCATGAAACCTGACGCAGTTTTTTAAAATACAGACAAAACAGATGCAGTTTTTTTAAAATTTATAACAAATGAGGTGCAGTTTTTTTAAATTTATAATAAATCAGATGCAGTTTTTTAGTTTAAACCAAATTAGGTGCATTTTATTTTAAAATGTACACTAGATTTAATAAGGTTTTTTTCTTCAGCCACCCCATGAACTTTTTCTAGATCCGCCTCTTATTCAGTTTCAACAGTAATAATAATAATCTGGCTCAACCCGGGCAAGGATAAAAAAATATAATAAAAAATCTCAATGTTTAAGGCATCGTTTTTAACGACGGACCAAGACAGGCAGAACAGCGCAATTTTGCAATTAAAGCCTTTAAGGAATTCGGAGTTGGAAAAACTCCCATGGAATTTCTCGCACATGAGGAGTTTTCCAAATTTGAGGAAACTTTGAAAAGGAGACTGAGGGACGGAAATGGAAAAGCCTTGAACATTAAACATTTTTTTCAGAAACCAGTAATAAACAGTTTTTGGCATTCGGTGATGAATCACAGATTCGAGGAAGAGGATTCAACCGTTGAACACTTGGTGGAGAAAATTGACTTGTATGTAAAACAAATATATTTCTAGATTTCGTGTATTTCATTTTCAGATACAATACTTACTTGTGTAATTTTTTGAAGAAAAAATATTCTTCCTAATCAGAGTATCGCGCTCAGTCCAAACCATGTCAGGTCAATTGTCATGGTTCTTTCCCTGGATTGCAAACATCCTCACTTATTTCAAGAGAAACTATGCTGTAGGTTATATACAAGATATTTATGCGTTCATGACTCAACTTATTGAGAAGCAACGGGAACTCTATGTGGAAAATGAGCCCAAGAACATCACCGATTTATACTTTGACGAAGTGGCTCAAACCGTTGACCAGAAGTCAAGTTTTCATAAATCAAGTAAGTTAGTGCGCTTCAAAACAGCTGTAATTATAGGGCGATTTTAGGTGAGGCTATGCAAAGGCTTGCCTGTGTGGGATATTCATAGGTTTTATAAAATATGTATTTTGTTGGAGTTTGTGTGGAGCGCTATTTACGAAACTACATCAGGGGCGTACCTGGGGCTGAATTTGGGGAGCGATGTGTCATGTTTTCAAATTAACTTTTTTTGAAAGTGCAATTTTTTCAATTTACACTTGTTGTAAATTTCTAATTTTTTAAATTGACGTTCTTTGAAAGGGTGATTTTTTTTAAACTTAGTGTTTTTAACGGGTGTAGTTTTTCAATTACCGTTTTTGTAAAGATGTATTTTTTTTAAATTGACACTTTCTAAAAGGGCGCAATTTTTTTCAAATTGACATATTTTGGTTAGGGCAATTTTTTTAAATTAAGGTGTTTTAAAAGGGCAAAATTTTAAATTACATTTTTAAAGGCCTTAATTTTACCAGCTGACGTCTTTTGAACGGGTGTGATTTTTCCAATTTACACTTTTTGAAAAGGTCTTGTTTTTTTTCAATGAACTTTATACTTTTAATACAATTTTTCACATTTTAACACTTTTTTAAAAGAGCTTAATTTTTCTAATTTACTTTTTTTGAAAAGGTGTAATTTTTTTAAAAAGCACTTTTTAAAAAGCTCTGATTTCCTCAACTAGCACTTTTTAAAAAAGTTCAATTTTTCCATTTCGGGGGTGATTTAGCAACCCTAGATACACCCCTGGAAACCAGTTTAAAAGTCTTGTAAAAGTCCGCCACTGATATGAACTTTTTACGTCTTTAATATTTTTCTTGTGTACAAATTGTAAAGAATTTTATTACGTTAGGGCAAGAGCAATCAATATTCACCGGGGATTTATTCATAACATCGACTGACTCTGTAACAATAACAATGGACTGGCTTCTTCTTTATGCCTCGAAAAATCCGGAGATGCAGAGAAAGCTCCAGGCTGAAATCGATACTTTAAAAAACGAGAATGAATTTGGAGTTCCAATATTGTCAGACCGCGCTCGAATGCCCTACACGGATGCCTTCATCAATGAAGTGCTTCGCATCGCTACAATATCCCCTTTAGGACTGTTTCATAGAGCTATGGAGGACATGCGATTTCAAAACTACTTTATTCCGAAGAACACCATGGTAATAGCAAATCTTTACGGAATTAACAACGACCCCGAATCCTGGCCCGAACCCGAGATATTCCTCCCCGAAAGATTTCTGGACGAGAGTGGAAATTTGAATAAAAAGTCAGCAGAGCTAATGACATTTAGTTCAGGCAAGAGAACTTGCATCGGTGAAGGATTCGCTCGGGATAAGCTGTTTCTACTTACTACGAGTTTCTTTTCAAAGTTCAGTGTTTCCTGCACAGAAAATATTCCGTCATTGGAGCCGATTGTTGGTATCTCGTTGACACCGAGACCCTTTGAATTAAAAATATGTGAGCGAAATAAATAATACGATACTCGCAAGTTAGAGCACGAGATACCATATTTCTATTACAGATATTTATTATGAATAACTGAATTAATTGTGAATTTGAATGCAAGGGATGACTTTTGGTAGAAAGATTAAGAAACCCGAATTTTTAACCTGCATAATTTTCCTAATTTACTCTTTTTGAGAAGGTATAATTTTTTCAAACTACCGTTCTTTGAAAGGGTGATTTTTTTAAAAGCGTATTTTTAAAGGGGGGTTTTTTAAGCCATTGTTTTGCTCTTTCTCACTCAATTATTTTTCTGGGAGCAGATTTTTATTGATTTAATGACTAGAAAGAGGAACCTAAGAGCAGATTCGAAGCTACTAATAATAATGCAATTAAATGGTGCAATAATGATAATGACATTCCTTTCAAACAATGTATGACAATATCTGATTTAATTCTCCAATAATAAACAGTTTAATGACAGTGATTTTCATAGTAACAAATGCAAATGTAACAACTAACAATCTATAATTTAGGTGAATACAATCCTCTTGATCGAGGACTTTTTTACGCTAATTCAGAAACGAAAGCATTATTGTGTAATTCCTTGTCATCATTTTTGTATTAAAACACAAAGTACATCTTATAATTATGTTTTAATTGCAAAATTTCACTTTAACTTTAACAGAAGAAAACTTCCTAGTGGCATTAAACTAAACAATAAGTTTTTGAACAAGATAATTATAATGCATTGAAAATGCCAGAAGCCTACTAAACCGTATTACCGCTACGTTGAGGTGCTTATTTCATTTCTTTAAGAATTCGAAAAGAATTAATGAACAAACAAATGATCTTAAGTTTTACAATGTCGAGCAATTTTTTAAGTAATTGTAATTAACAATGACTAATGACTCTCCTTAATCTAGTTGAACACATGAAATGAGTTTATGTTTTAAGTTAGGAACTTTTGTATTTTGAACACTTCACTTCAATATTTTTTAGTATCTCCACAGGCCTTATGTTTCCTCACTTGGTTTTCATACGTCAGCTGCAACAGGAAAAGGCATAGATATTTACAATGTTTTAAAAAATCAAGGTAATTTAGTAATTTCAATCAATTTTGTAAAGTGGTGAATCACTTAGGCCACAAGTTTTCAGATTTTTAAAAAACGCATCTAAAAATCTGAAACACTTGTAAAATAAATTGAAAGTGCATCTCGCAGTCCAAGATGCATTTTAGTGTGTTTCTAATTCACATCAGGTACAGCTCTAATATAATTTATTACCAAATCCTGGTAGGTTATTGATGTTAAAGATGATTATATTTGTTGGAGTTTGAAGATTGTTTAATTTTTACAGTTACCTGCTTGGGCTTTCGAGTTTATTTTTTTCTTGATTCCTGAGATTAATCCAGCAAACAGGCACAGCAAACACACCAAAATAATGATACCACGCCCCACGGTTTTTGGCTTTAATGAACCTATGACGAAGTCAGCAAGATTTAACATTTAGGTTACATAAGTCAAAGGTATTTCTATAATCGCTTAAAGAATCATTAAATTAATTTACTTACTATAGACAGGACAATTAATTACTTTCATACCTCTATTAGTATCAATGGGATAGTGTTTAGTGATCGTTACAGATATCACTACTGCTGGGCATCCGTGTGAAAGAGCAATACCATTAATAGAAGGTCCAACAAGTTGCAGAAACCTTGACCTTGACCCATCCTCACACTCACGCACACCGAATTCATAGCAATGCCATCCTCTTGTAACACCACTGTGTTTGAAAACGAAAATAAAACAAATACCTTAGTGTCTGAATTTTGATCGATTAAAAAACGGATCACCGTAATAAGAAGTGCTAAAGATCCTTTTGTCTTTATTCAAGGATTATTAGAGAGGTAGGCTATAATTAGAGGTTTTACGGTAAACTGGTAAATAAACAGTTTAAGTGACTACATACGTGCAATAATCGTCAATATCTTTTTCCGCTCCACGCATTATGCAACTCTTGACCTCATCTTCAACATAAGATGGACAGGTTAGGTCTTGGCTGAAAATTCCTGAAAACATACAAATTAAATCAAGATATTAAAAATATAGCACTGCAATCAACAACAGCGATTTCGTTACACACAGATTAGATGATTTTGAATTAAAGTAAAAATTCAACGTGTTATTGTTTAGATGTTCAGAGATACTTATTTCACTGATTTCTTTTATTAAAATAATCAGCGCGTGCTAACCATCAATAAGGGATGTCAATTGTTTTTTAAGTTTGTCCTCCTCGTCAGCCGAAATGGAGGCACACATGACCTTACCCGAGAGTACTACCAGAAATAGCCCAAGCAGCAATTTGGGATTAGCGCTGATTTTTTGCATTATAACGAGCTGTAATCCCTATAAAAATCCCATCAGTTGAAATTGAATCAGGTTCAAGTATTTAAAATAACGAAGGGAAATGCATTAAAAAAATTAAGTCATGCAAAATTGAATTAGGGTCAAGTAAAAGAATGAATGAAAATTCTGAAAGCTGAAAATAATAAAACTCCGAATCTGCAATTATAATTTTAACTAACAACTAAATTACGAATATGATTTACAACCGCTTTTCTTCTCTTTTATTGAAACTCGATCAAAATTATCAATAGTGTTGAAATTGATGCTAAAAGTTGTTGTTAGACTTGTTTGCTTTTCAAAAATTAATAATTATTCACTCAAAGAAAAGAGAAAAGTCCCAGAATCTGATTCTTGATTTTCAAAAGTTGTTAAGGATTTGAATGCATCTTGAATTAATTCTGTACTAAACTAAAGTCTACTCTTAAAAAAATATTATCACTAGTATGTAGTATGGAATGGATAATTATATATAATTATACAAGCAAATACCTGTACTGGCGACTATAATAAAGGTGCTGTGGAAAATGTGTGTGTGAGTTATCGTCATCGATGAGCTCGTGTTGATTGAGTGCGAGTAGGTAAATTAATATGAGCACAAGAGCACATCCCCAAACGTTCTCCTCGCATTCTCAAAGTTCTCTTATTTTTATTCATACGTTTAGTAAGAATTAAAATTATAAAACGCCACCGATTCTGGCAAAGGGAATTTGAGTTCAAGGGTGATAAGGAATCTGAGATAATGAATCAAATGCATTGAATAGGAATGCTAATACATAATTGATAACTAATGCTAAGGGCTTTCTACAATAATTACCTGATCCGTGTTGTAGATTGTGAAGCAAGAACGTTTGGTTGATTTGATTGCATAAAATAATAATGATAGTGATGAATAAAAGGCCGATGACGATTCCTGTCGCTTTATGTAAATTGAAACTGAGCAACTAATTGTAAGCATTTAAGATGTTTTTTTCTGCTTTAAGATTGTTTAATTTTTACAGTGTACGAGTAGTTTGCTCAAGTCCAAGATTCAAGATCCATTAATTTTTTCAGTGTAGTCGCTGATTTGTATGTATCTGTAATTATAGTTCTGGTGTCCAACATCCACCAACTTTTACGGTGTACATAATTACAATTACATAGTTTCTGATTTTTATGGCGAGATAATTAAATGTAACAATTCAAAACTTGTCCTGGGAGTGATTCGATTCCAGAGAAGAGTTTATATTTATACGATGATTCAGGTTTAGTACATAGAACTGAATAAGCCATCATTTTTAATTATATCAATCATAATCAATTACGGGAGTACAGGTTGACGTATCGGCTTCCATTTTGGTTTTCAAATATGATTTTGTTACCCTCAGAAGGTTATCGTTTTTGGTTAAATTTTGTTAGTTCACTTTTGCACAATTAATTAAATTAATTGACTCAATTAGTTTTGAGGTGCTGGCAACTTTGAGCTTGATACATTAGACTACAGCTGTAAAGACATAGGTGTTCGCCACCAGATGGCACTTATATACGGGATTGCGCAAATTGGACTCCACAACTTTATTCGCTGGAGTACCCTCACACGGAATAAAATAATTTTCTCTCTTTGAATTTAAGCGTCAAAATAATTTCTTTTCTTCGTTTTCAAACTAGACAGCAATTAACTAAAGTTACTTTAATAGGTGTTTTGTATTGTAATTATTAAGGAATGTAGAATTTTAGTGCTCAAACAAGTGGATTTAGTGTTTAATTTGTCGAGATTATTTTCATTTAGATTGTAAATCCTAAAAACTGGTGCACGATCTTAAATAGGAAAACTGTGTACAAAATAAAAATTAAAATTTTTAAAACAAAAATAGTACATGTAAAACCCCAAAAACCAAACGGAATTTTTATCAAACTACATAATTATAAGAAATTTTCGAAAAATTTCGAATTTTGTTTGCTTCCTTACTTCAGAGCTTACAAATGTCACTTCAATAATTCATGTTTCCCAATATGTTCTAATTAGGGAACTGCAACAAAAAGAAAAAGATTTGTTTATCTGTTATAATTAAGTAAGCCAAACTTAAAAGCTAGTTTTCTGTATTGTGTAGAAATATTTATAATAAAAATAAATCAAAGCAGCTGTGATTGTGAACGAACCTATTTGTACTGGAAGCTGGTTTCCGTGTTTATTTTTGCAGAGTCTTACGATAATTCCAATAATCAGAAAAACAAAAGCAACCAGAACAAGGATCACATGAATACTTGAGTTTGCTTGCCATAAACCTGTAACAAAAATAAAATAACGGCACATTTGGATTAATTAATTTAAAAATGTTTCCCTAATACAAATAGCTAGTCGAATCTTCGAATGAATTTGTTCACAATTTTTTTGTTTCAAATCAATTCCTTCGAATAATTATATTTACCATTGGAACTGCCATAGTAGATTGTTGGGCATCCATTGGAACGCACCAAGTCATTCATCGAAGGTCCAACGAAGCCCATCACTCTTGGCCCATCTTGGCATTTGATAAGTCCAGCTTTGTAACAATCCCAAACTAGTTTGAATCCCCTGGGTGTGGTAATCGAAATTCAAACTACATGTTAATAACGCATGAAAAATGTGACTTGATGTTATTAAATTACATACGTAGCTTACGTGCAAAGATCGTCAGTTGCTTTTTCAGCTTCGCGCAAAACGCAACTCTTGACTTCATCCGCAGTATTTGGAGGACAGGTGAGCATTTCATTAAATACTCCTAAAACCGTAGAAATTAAACATGTCAGAAATATACATAGCATTCAAACGTCATTGCATTCGAATGTTTTACCCAAATTATTGTTTTTTATTTCGGTTCTGTATTTTGTTTTTTTTATATTTATTTTATTCGAACACTTATAAGATGTAATTTTGAAATATCTGTATTAGCACGATTTTATATGTTTTAGTTTACAGTGTATGAGGAAATGTAAAAAGAGATGGGTTCGTAGTTTTTCCCCGTATGTAATTATTTCAAATGCCCTTCGTTATTAAATAAAATTTGAATTTTCTTACCATCAATTTGAGATTTCACCTGGCTCATTAGTAGGTCCACTTCCTCTTCGCCATTCGCAATGGGCCCGCACATTACTTTACCCGAGAGCAAAAGCAGACACATCCCGAGCCTTAACATCATATTAACACTCTTGTTTTGCATCCTCACGAACTGTAATTTCTTTTAAAAATTTCTTTAGAAATAATTAAATTATTTTAAGTAAAGCAATAATTTTAAATATTCTACTAAGTAAGGCATAAGAGAATAATTTAAGTAAAATTAGCAACAAATGATATCA
>JAAXYX010003095.1:0-15358 GCA_036851915.1 Ptenothrix huangshanensis | reverse complement strand
ATTTATCTCCTCTTTGAACTCTTCCCTCGTACAATAAATGCCTACATTTGCCAAGGTAATAATGTATCACTGCCCGTGTGTGCAGTTGTGCAGATGAGATGAGACAACTTTGTGAATTATTGTCAGTTAGGATTTTCCAATGTAGACATGCATCTTATTTCGTGGGATTACAAGTGCGACTTGCCGTGGCTTGGCTTGGCTCGACTTGCCTTGCCTTGACTTGCCTTGTGCTAGTCTGCCATTATCTTTATCTTTATCTGTTTCTGTAACCTGTGAGACGGTGTCTGATCTGACTATGAGCGGAGCTGTGCTGAGCTAAGCTGATTTTTTTTAACATAGGTACGTATTAGATTGAGATCAAATCTAATGTAAAACGGACTCATGTTTTGGTTTTGGGGTTTGCAATTTGCAAGTTCCCCGAACGTAAGTTTTTTGTGCTTGCTGCTGTTGCTACTGCACACTGCTTATCGTTAGTGGAGGAAATTTATGTATCCTTTGCAGGGTACATCAAGACAGGACAAGACAAGACGTTTTGAACACGACACGGCATGCATGAAACATTAAATATATTTGACGGGCTGGTTGTTGGTTTGGAGGAAAGTGTACGATTTTCGAATTCAGAATTTGTAACCTCCCCTACACATCTGCCCTGTAGTTAGTGTGGGGAAGATGTGTGTGTAAAATTCATGTAAAAACTGTGGAATACACGCTTCACAAGGATTTAGTTCTAGTTGTCCGGGATAAACCGATATGCCTTAATACAGAGGATTGTGTAGTCCCATCCCACGTCCCACGGTACTTAGATATATGCAAGTACCATGCAGTTATATACCCTTAAGATGCTTAAGGTTTAAAATGTCTCATCTAAATTTCATTATATTAGACTCCTTTGTGGGTGTCATGATTGTAATGTAGGTAGTTCTTAGTTTGAAAAGAAGGCTTAAATGTATTTTCTACAGGTTTTAATGAACTGGAGTAGGTATGTACATTTCAAGCAAGTTGCTTTTAATAGTGTTCTGCGTCAGTCTACAACAACCATGCAAGAGCTTGTGATGGAATGCGAAAATGGATGATAGCACAATTATTGCAAATATTTTACAAGTTATTCTGTGATGGATTGAGCTTGAGTCTTTTGAGATAGTTTGGAATTGCTACAGTGTCGTATATGTGTATAGCTACTAGTGCATACATACCTTAGGTATAGCTACATGGATTAATAGGTGGTACGTAGGTAGCTATTGAGAAATGGAAGTGCAAAAAGGAAGGATTCGCTAGCTGGTGTGCTTGGGTTTAGGTTTGGGTCGGCAGTGTGCCGATGTCGAAGTGGATGTCGAAGGAGAGTATCGATTCTTTGGTGCTATTTTGTTGAGTTGATGCTCTCTCATGAATACTGCTCGAAAAGTTGGGTTGGATGGTCCCTGAGTGAGTGTGAGTGAGTGAGTGAGTGAGTGAGTAAACGGGTGAGCTGGAAGATGAAGGGAAGAGGAAGAGGACGAAAACGAGAACGAGGCATCTAGGGAAGGGAAGAAAGAAAGAAAGAATGAATGACTGCGAAGATGGATGAAAACATGGAATGTTTGTTCTCTGCAGAGGAGTTTCATAATTCCTATACAAATAGGTCCAACACATCCACTTTTACACATCCATCTAGAATTCCGCGGAGTCTGAGTAACCATCGGCAATGTGTATAGGTATAGGTATATATCAAAGCTTGATGTACGGAATATTTATAATCTCAACCAAATCTCATCCCACATTGAATTGAATTTGAATTTGAATTCCAACTCCAACTCCAGCTCGAGTCAGCGCTCGGAGCATTTGCTCCCTTTCATTTTTGGTGACTTTGACTTTTCTCTGTCCTCGTTCTGGTGACGGTCGGGTTTCCGTGGGGTGGGTGGATAATGCAGTAGCAAAATATGAAGAAAATAATATCCTGTAGCTGATTTTTGGGCTTTGGTTTTGGTTGGGTTTTTGTCCCGGTCTTGGTCTGGTTTGGTTCGGGTCTTTGTTTCCGTTTTGGATTGCATTTTTGCTTCGATGTCTTGCACGAAGTCATCGTTTCGTTTGTCACTGTCGTGCTCGGTGATTCAATAGACTAGGCCGTAAGGTAAAGTCAAGTCAAGTCAAGTACAGCAAGGCAAGGTAGGTTCAGGTTGATTCATGTCGAGTCGAGAGCACTGCAACTTTGAACCAATCGGAGTGTATAAGACAAGACGACACACACACACAGAGTAGAGTACGAGGCTCAGAACCAGAACTGGGATTGGGTTTGGGTTTGGAATTGGAATTTTATACAGCCTGAAGGGCCTTCAGTGAAGGCTGGTTCTGTCCTGTGGTGCTGGATAAAAAGAAGTGAGGCAAATTCGGAGCATGGGCATGCGAATTAATACATACCTACGTAATTATGTATTTTGGGGTCTGTGCGTTTTTCATTTGTTCATTCTCAGCTTGTCATGTCACTATTGACTCTGGCTGTGCTGACGTAGACGATGAGAAGACGACAAACAGATAGAAGGTAGTGGAGGTAGGTAGCTACCGTGGTCGTGACCGTAACCGTAACCGTAACCGTAGCCAACACTGGAACTGGCTTCTTTATTATATATTGTTAGTCCTTTGACTGATTTAAAACATTTATTCTGAGTAGACGTCCTAGTTGAGAGCTGACTTTGAAGCCCTGCTTCCTCGGATTGCATTTCCTACTTACACTTTGCTACTTGCACTTTGCTGCTCTCCACAACCAGATTCGGAATCGGAAGACCGAAGACGCTTCTCGCTCTCTCGCTCTCTCTTCCCTTCTCTTCCTACTCCTTGACGTTAAATCCCATAAAAATATAGACTCGAACGTTGTGAAATATTGTGAACATAAAGTGACAAGTTAAATATGTAAAAGCTTTACAAGACACATACAAGTACCGACATCAACTACCAACCTACATATACAGCGTCTATATATAGATATATCTATGTATGTACATACATGACGCATTTTTGAAATGCCGTGCTTCAGATAATAAAAGTTGGAGTACCTGCTGGTATTTTAAGAATTCATGGTACATAAATGTTTCAGAAATTTCATGTGGATCAGTACCATTGCCAGAACCAGCACCAGCACTAGAATCAATATGTGTTGTGGGCAAGTATATCTCTTTATAGTGAACGTGAGGAGGTGAAGAGGTGTATAGGGTAAACGGGATACATAGACGTAGACGTATCTGTCTGTCTATCGTTGTTCATGAATTTTGAATCTCGGGGAAGAAGGATCAAAGGTCATTGATATGTAAACATTAAAGCTTGTATCATTGTAAAAGAGAATATTTAATTAATTATCATTCCTTCAGTAGTTTGGTTGGGTTCAAATCCTACCTATGTACTATGCACTTTGTAGACTTTGTACCTACAAAGTTGTCTATGTACATATCAGCTCAGAATATCTTAAGTAGAGTGGGAAACGTACATATGTATGTACGTGTGTAATCTAATGTGTCTTCCTACCAATATACCCATAGTAATATCTACTGTGGGAAGGAGTGAGTCTAGCAGCGGCAGCTTGCTATTCTATCCAGTAGTCAGAGTAATAGTGGCATGAGTCGGTGAAGTGTTTTTATCAGTGTCCCTATTTATGTTTTTGGTTGCAACGCAACACAGTGTGCTCCAAATCTTGTTGAATGTATTTACTTACTTACTGCCAGCAATAGCAATGGCAGTAGCAGTAGCAGAGTTTTCTGGGTCACAAGTAGCAGTGGTATGTACCTATGCGTGCTTTTATATTTAGTTTACTAGGGACTACGCAGTGAGTACAGAACTTGCATTCTGGTTTACGATCGCATCATATTTATGCCCTCGCAATTTTTTTGACAGTTAACGTGGCCACTTTTATGCTCGCATCACATTCTAGAAATAAAGGGCAGGCAGGTACCTTCCATCTCCATCTCCTTGGATAATTAGGCAGTGAGGAGATGCAAAGGAGTTGGAGGAAGCTGGAATCCTATTACTCCATATTATTGATTCAAATTATTGGTTTAAATTCCACACCCCAGTTCCTTTAAGCCTGAAGGTGGTATAATTAAATTCCGGTGAAAGAGCTTGGTTTACTACTTTCAGTTAAAGATTTAATTTAATCCTTCCAGGATACTTATGCTTTCAAGAGATCTTGAGTCAAGATATTCCTTGCAATTAATTAGGTTTATTATAGCATTTAAAATGGAGATAGTGGAGGTACTTTGGATTTTATGGGAGAATATTTATTGCACGTATAGACCTTGCGCATTCGATATTGGAAATATGTAAGTAGTATTACCTACGTATTGATATAGGTAATAAAATAGTATAAAGTTCTCTAAAGGAGTAGCATTGAACGTGCTTGATGTTTGTTTGCTTCGTCAATAATCAATAAATAAACCACTACTTGTCGCAGTTCTTATTTATTTTGTAGATTGGGAAACAATGGGTTCTCGTGAAGGTTATAGAGTCAACTGCTTATTTACTACCTTCCTGAGTACTACTGCTAATATTATGACTACTGTCATTGTAATGTTATGATCGTAAGGTCGACAGTGACAGCGACAACGACAGTCGACACATTATGCAAAAATGCTCGTTTCTTCCTGTGTATTCATTGAGTGGGTCAGTTTTCTCGTTTCCCTTGTGGTTGGATTTCGATTTGCTACCCATGGCACCTCATTTACTTGTTTGTTTGTCAGAAGTTTTCCACTCTCGTCGAGTAGTCGTATAGTTATAATGTATGTTTGGACCACGGATGTTGATTCTGATGTTGATGCTGACGCTGATGTATGAATTAAATTGCCAGAACTTCTTATCGGGATCGATCTAGGAGCCAGGCCAGGATCATACACTACATATTATTCTGTTGTAATGGAATGATTTCGCAACAAGCTGAAAAGAAGGAAGGGATAACTTCATGAATTCAAGTTATTTTCAACTTTGAGGGAAAGTTTGGCCTTAGTCTTGGGATTGGCATGGGTCTTGTCGTCTTGTGTATAGGGCAAATAATGTTCTGGTCTGTAGGGAGTCTCTCGATGGTTCTCGTTCTCATCTCCAGCGAGATATGTAGGGATTGCGTAGAGAACTGGAAAACAAAAGAAGTTCTATTGTTTTTCCACTTCTATGAATTTGTACGGCTTGCTCGGAGCCGGAATTAGAGTTGGAGTCGGAGTAAGTAGTGCATTCAGATTTGGATGTTGGAATACGAACACGAATTCAAATGCGAGTACAAATACAACTAAGGATTCCAAATTCGCAACCCAACAACACCGAAACCAACCATCAACTATGAGGATAAGGACGATTGTAGTCGTAGTTCTAGTCGTAGTCGGAGTCGTAGTCATAGTAAAGAGTAAAATAAGTAAGAGATGAAAGCAAGAGGCTGGAAACAGAAAGTGGAAAGAAAAAGAAAGAATGGCTAAAGTAAAACTTCACTTCGGGATCCTGCTGTGTTCTATATGGTACTAGTATCCGTCATTCGTGAGTGTCTGCCTTTATATACATACGTGTGGAGGCACATCTTCCTTTGTGGTACTTACTTTCTAAAGTACAGGCTTGGATCGAAGGTTATACCACCAGCCACGTCCTCCTCCTCGTCGACCATCCTCGTCCGCAGTCTTCACAGTCACAGTTGCATAGATAACTACATTTCGTAGTCGGACTAGCCTACTAGAACCTACACAGAGAATAAAGACCATTGCAAATCCGAAATTACAAAGAGTATTGTGTAACAAAGGTGAAGCTTACACTGGAGCAGAGAGGATTGACTTGATATACCCAGAACAACAACTTTTGGTGTGGACTGCATTTATATATATTATAGGTAGACAGTATTTGGCATTTGTATTTTATTTGTGCATTCACATCACATCACAGCACATCCCATGCAAGAGCGAAGGATACGAGACGAGATACTAAAGATTTATTAAGTTTTCTTCATAACTTTTCATCTTGAGAGAGAAATAGAGAGAGAGAAACTCGGATGTGCCTTTGGCTTTGGCTTGGTTGTGGGCTTTATTTATATGTGTGTGTACACTGTTTGGTGTGCACACCTACTTATCTAGCTCACAACTTGTTAGCTGACTTAAGTCGCTGTCTCCGAAAAGATGATGACAATAATCACTTGCCTTTTAGTTTTAGTATGCCTACCCATACCTATAGGACCATCTTGAGTTCATCTTTTCACCCGTGCGGCTGTGACTGTGAGTATATGTGTCACAGTCCCAAGTCAAGCTAAGCCAAGAGGCGAAGTCAAAGTAGTTTGGCGAGTAATTTTTATGTAATTTAATGCGTTTTTAGGTAGAAAATGTGGGCACTTCCCGGAAATGTTTGTCGGTTGGGGTATTACGTAGTATTAGACATACGGTATAGGGCGAGATTAAAAGAAATCTGGATGATAAGTTTAAGTTGACTATTATTTTTAAGTAGGTAATTATTATTGAATGCTGTGTAGAAGTGTATTGCATCAAAGCTTGGTATGGTGTAAGTAGGTAGCAGGTCATATTATGATTCCTTCTCGGTCTCATAGTACCTACGGAGGATGAAATAGAAATGAAAAGCGGGGGTTTTGCAGCCCGTTTTGTTCCGGTAATATCCTGAACCATTTGGTGGAGAAGATATTAAGTATATCTTTAGTATAATAGAAATGACAATGACTTGCCAGTCTGGCTCACTGAGTACTGAGCAGTATAGGTGGATGCATAGATAGACACAATAATTGTATGTAGATATGTATAGATAGAAAGAATTACTACCTAGATAACTATATGGAATATACGATGGTGGTTGGTTTTTGTTGTGTCATAAAGATACGGATACGGGACTTTGGATTTGGATTTGAATTTGGATAAGGATCACTTCACTTGATTTACATAATTCTCATCCTCGTCCCCATCCCGTCGCCATCCGAATTCGAAGCCAAATTAGCCAAGCCAAATTGGAAGCATAAGGATGACGTGTGTAGTGTGTAGGTATATGTGCGGTATATATTGGTGTATATGCATAGAACACGTAGGTGTATGGGTAAATGTGTATAAGTAAAACTAGGTGTACTAAAATATTGATTTTTTGTTTGTTCCAGATGTCCCAAATGGAGAGCATGAAGAGCTATTCATTCGGAAGCTGCGACAATGTTGCATTTCATTTGACTTCCTTGATCCCGTCGCAGACCTCAAAGGGAAGGAAATTAAGCGAGCATCACTCAATGAACTCGTCGATTACATCACGGCAAATCGTGGTGTTCTCACTGAACCAACCTATCCAGAAATAATTCAGATGGTAAGTTCAGTTTATGACTGCAATTTGATTGCTGTAGGCTTATAAGTTTATCTTGATCTTGCCTTTGCCTCTACCGTTCCCTTTACTTTACTATACTTTACTTTTGGAGCAAGTTGGAGACCAAGTCCATGTCCTAGATTAAGACCAAAACCAAAGCCAAAACTAAGACCGATCTACCTACTTAAACCTATAGGTGGTAGTCTTTGTATAGATTAAGTCTTTGTGGTTAAATTCCTCTACCACTCTCCGACTCCAAACTTCCATTAGGCAGATGAGACAGAGATGAGAGAAACTTTGTTCAGTTCTACGCTTTAATCCTGACAGTCCACTTGCTACTGTCTGTGGTACATATGCGTGGCCATGGCAAAGTGTCGTAAAGTTCCATTGTGATGCAGCCCATAGTTTATTGCAGGGGACAATGTTAATGGGAATTTTAATTTGCCCTAAATACTTTATGCAAAATTACAGTAACTATTTCGCTATTTTCTATTTCCTTAATCATTTTCAGTTTGAATGGATGGAATTAGGAAATTAATGCGACCAGCAACCACCTATGCATATTTACTCCCAGTGTATTTTCACTTTGACTTTGCCCATTGCGAGGAGCCGCTGTAATTTAATTACTATACTTGCTCTTTTATCGTTAGATTAGCACTGGAGTATTATTAAGCTTTTATTGGAATCAGAACTAGAACTACTTGGAATCTAAAGTATATAGTGTTAGTTGAATGAAGTTAGTCACGTCACGTCAAGGCTGAAGAGTGGTTGTGGTTGTGGTTCTTACTGATGATGCTGATATTGTTGTTGTTGTTGTCGTCGTTTGTGTACTGTAGAGCGTACCTATGACTGTACTATGGGGTAGGAGTAGGAACTGGAAGATAATTCAATCTACGAAAGATCTCTAGGACAGTGGTTAGCTACTTGTGATTAGTGTACGAATTGGTAGGGATGTAATTACATTTCATTCCGGGTAAGGATGTTTTCCTTTCCCTTCCACGTCTTGTCATCTTTCCAGTTTTTCCAGGTGTATCTCCGCTTGCCATTTTCATACTCATTCTCATTCATCCAATCCGTTCGCGATCCGATGTTGTCTTGCTTGCATTCTACTAAATTCTAATTTAAATTTAGTGTAAGTTTCTATTCGTAGTCGGGGCATTAGAATCTCATAATAGAAATAGAAATACATATCAGGTTTAAAAATTTAAAGTATTCTACAGAAGAGGTGGTTCTCGGTGGAATAATATAATAACTGTAATTATCTTCGAACCTGGTTCTCGAGATAGGGGTAGATTTTAGATTAGGGCTCCCAGTTCCACCCCATTACATTCATAGTCACAGCATTCATGTAAATGGATCCTTCGGCTTTGTAATCTGACTCTGAGTCGGACTCTTTTAACAATTGCAGTATCGTCCTCCACTTGACATTGACACTGTAGGCCTACATTTACCTCGAGCACACCATTGTGTATGTGTGTAGTTACTTCGCCCCTCCTAAAATAAACTGTGACAACGACTAGAACAAATAACTCAAATTGAAAAAGCACATGCCTATAGGTGCATTGCATGCTTTAGCATGATAGAGAAGAACTAGGTAGTACTTCCTGCGGCTATACAATCAGACGGCCGTCAGTCATACAGTGGTTCTTGTTCTTGATCTTGGTCTGTGGTTGTATAGTGCAGTACCCACATATGTATGCAAGAGCATAATAATCACGATACTTGTAATGTTTCGGGGTTGATAAGGTAAAATCAAGTTTGATATGCAGTGCATGAAAGAAAGGAAAGGAAGAGAGGAGGAAAGAACGATGGAAAGGAAAGGGAAGGGAGAAAGGAGAAAAAACAACGGAGCGAAAGAAGTAAGAGTATCTATCTTACATGGAAAGAGAAAAGAAATGGGAAGGCTTGCTGCAAATCTACCTGAGTCGTAAATGGCATGATGGCAGATGTGCATAGGTATATGGAAAACGTAAGCCTTTGTTATAATATATTACGGATTCATTTTTCACCCAGTGAACGTGAAAGACTGACTGATAGTGAGTGAAATTGAAACAAGATATTATGCAGGGACAGGGAATGGGATTTTGGACGATTTGGAAGAAAATGTGAATTTCAAGGTTGTATTTCATCCACATAATGTTCACTGCTCAATTTATATGCAGTAGTTATATATACAGGTATTATAGTGTATGAGTGGTAGTATTGTGGATGTGGGCTTGGTGGACGTGGACGTGGCCGACCTGCGAGGTTATCCTGTAAAGATTTGTATTAGGGGCTGAAGTGGTGGTATTGGCATAGTATTTGTGTGTGGAAGTGGAGATATCTACTATTCTTTCGTGAGGGAGTGAAATTCCTTTGAGATGATAAGATAATACCATGAATGCCAGATTAGGGAACACATATATTCGAGGAAAGGAGGAAAATTGAAATGAAACTAAATCTAGAGATTTCTTCATGCGACGTAGGTAGTTGTAGTAGTAGTCTGATCGTGAGTCGTCGTATGTAGTTGAGTAGTATAAGTCCTTCTCGCCCTGGTTGAAAGGTACCTGACTATTCTTATTGTATGGGATGGTGTGGAAAGGATGATAGGAAGGGATAGGTAAAAGTGGGAAAAGTATGGATTCATGGGTAAGCTTTGGCTTGGCTTGCCTTCGTATGGGTTATGGATGCTTGGCTCTTGGCATTGTATTGCAGGGATAGAGAGACAAGAAAACCTATTTAAGTAATAGCATAGCTCCACATCCACCGGAGCAGAGTTCCAACTCCAACAAGAATTTCGATGTGATAACGGCAACGCAACGGGATCCGAAGACTCAAGAATGATGGGTAGTTCGGTAGATAGTTTCGGTGGAAGATTTTATAATATTACCTAAATATAGAAAAGTTATGTATTAGTGGGACGGCTACTCTGCTCTGCTCTGCTCTATATCTAGTTGGCTATCTATAGTTCCCGTTCCGATGGTCTGGTATTGGTAGTCTGTAGCCTTGGTCATGCTACTTCTGGTCCTGGTCCTGGTCCTGGTCCTGGTTCTGGTTGTAGTTCTGGTGCTGAGGTAGAAAGCTATATAAACCAAAAACCAAGACCAAGTTGGCTAAGTTGAAAAAGACTGAGAATGAGAGAAAGCCGAGGGAGAGAGAGAGAGAGAGAGACGTGAACGTTTGTAAAGTGCCATTCGTTCTTCCAGTGGGAAACAATCGATCCTATCCTATCAAGTAGTTGTAGTTGGAGAGAAAACCCGCGTCAGATCCAGCTGGAGCGAATATACGTAGTGGATGTAGAAATTTTGGGTGGAGGAGAGCAATGAAAACATATAAACCTTCACACCTATTCCCCGTTACAAATGGTGCTGGAGTGAAGACTGGAACTGGAACTAGAACTGGAGACCGAGCATTAGCAGCCCGAGCACTAAACTAGCACCAAAAGTAGTATCAAACTGAACTTAAACCAAAGCTGTGCCACATTCATTGTTAGAAACAGAAATATGGTTGGCAGTGCCATGCTTTTCCTTGTAGAAGTAGAAGTCTTCCCTTTTCTTGTACATGTTATATTGCATTGTAGAGTTTGTACATACGTATGTAGGTAGTTTAATTATATTCGTAGTCTGAGAATAGTTGCCAGGGTTAAACTCTATAATCCTCGTGGTTTAAAACTCGTGCAAACGGAAGTTAAAAAATGCAAATCTTTCCCCTACTAATCTTCGCCATACATTGCATGGACTACATTTACATTTGACCGACGAAAAGTAATGAGTTGTTGAGCCGACGAGAGCCCTTGTTTCTTTGAAGATGTTTTCCAAAGATGGGGATAAGTAGGTTTAATCCGTAAGTCTTTGAGGAAATAATATGAAATGATGAAAAATTGAAGGGTTTGTATGAATGTTGTGGAAACTGGTTTTGGTTCTGATTGGATTTTTATGGGGTTAAAAGTGTCTGGTCTGGTCATGTCATGGTGGTAGTTACAGTCCGTAGGTGGGTGTCTAACTAGAAAATTTTTGTTTCCCTCGTCGTCATTCTACGAGCTATGAAAGTCATAGTTCCTAGTGCTAGTGCTGGTGCTAATCCTAGTCCTAGTTTGAGTTTCATTGCCTAAATGTAGATTTTGACTTTGGTTTTACGTGGACGAAAGTTGAAGCTGTATACGGGTATCATATGCTGTGCAAGCTAATGTTGGTCGTTGTCGGTGGGAATGTAAGGTTGTGTTTAGCGTGAGTGTAGAAGCTACTCAGTGCCTTGTTAGCATTCTTTAGACGTATACGTCTAAATCCGAAATATGTAGGCCCAACTCAGAGCCAGAAAGAGTGTGAGTTAGAACCCAAGTCCAACTGATTTTCCACATTGGTGGTGTGGTATGGTGTGGTATGGTATGGTATGGTGCATACCTTGGTGCTTTCTCTACAATCTTCTACCCTGAAACGCGAAAGGGATATACGTATGCATCTGTGGACTTATACGCTATACCTATACGTATTATGGCTATATAGATATTATATTATGATATGGTGGTGAAAAAGCTAGGTTGGTGTTCGTAGTTCGTAGATCTGTGTGACTGTGTATGTAGTGTAAGTAGGTGGCTGTGGGGATTTTGTGAGTATGTGCACAGACCTCTCGCACGCAGGGCAGGGTCACCGAATGTCTCCTAGTCCTGTGCTCGTAGAAGTGGTGGTAGTCGTACTCGCATTCGGAGTCGAAGTCATACACAGCGTTTACGAAGGTTGTAGATCGTAGATGGTGGAGTATTTGAGTCGTTACTCGAGTATGCCTTCTTTCTCTTCCTGTTCACTTGTACCTGTGCCTCCACACGCTGTTTAGGCCCGCTTTTTTCTATGTCAGTATGTCCTTTAGCTTAGGAGTTGGTGAACGCGTCTAGTGTTAACTTGCCACTATGTAGGCAGGCATTTGTTCCTCTACTTGTACACTGTACTTCTAGCCTGGTTTTTTCATCGGGCTTCGTTTCGTTCAGGGATACAAAATACGATTCACGTTGACGTGAACGTCGACGTCGGCGAGGTAAAATTACGTCTATTCCTCCGTGTTCCTCTTCCTCGTTCTCAAGGATGAAAAATGCTCTCTCCGTCTTTCTATCTTTCTCTGTCTGTCTGCCTGCTGCCTGCTTCTCTCTCTCTCTCTCTCTGCTTGTGTCTTTGTACAGATAAAGAAGAGCAGAGTGTTCTACTGGTAGAGTCAAAAATGGCAAATCATTTGTCCCATACAAAGTAGATGTAAGATTTTGAGCCTTCTTGAAACGTCGGTACATATACTTGGATAATTACAACGTTCTACTAATTACATTGCTGAGTAAATAGAGAAAAGTTTTTACTTCTCCAAACTGTTTCCAAATACGAATACGAATACGAGAAAGAGCTCTACAGATATATGAAGGTATAAAGAATTGCATACAGTTCTAGGTTGGTTTGCTTTATAGAAGTTTCCTTTTCGGAAAGGAGCCGTGATAAAGATGTATGTAGATGTGCTAGGACAAACACGACTTTGCACTGTTTTAATAAAGTAAGATAATTGCAGACTTTTTTAAAAGCTTCTGTTGCGGGTTTCACGCTTTTGGAAGGGAAGGGATGGTGTAAAAATTGGATTTTTGACGCGGGCTAGCACTACTTTGGAATAATTTAGATCGATGGTCTTTTTGCATCCTCGCTCTCAGTGACATCGATGATGACGGTGACAATGACGATGATGATGACGATGACGATCCTCAACTGACATATACAGACATGGGCTTTTGCTCTGACTTTGACTTGGAGAAGGGAAGGGGGCCTCTTTTCGGGCATCGTTTTAACCTCAGGGACCGGTAGTCTGTGGTGGAACGTAGACGTTGAATGTTTCAGAATTTGAGGAAGGGGAGGAGGAGATGCGGCAGGCAATGCTATGTCATGCCATGCCATGCCATGTGATGCAGTGCAATGTAAGACAAGACAAGGCAGTCAGTTATAAGTGAAAAAGAAATGGATATATGGGACTTTTACAGAAATGTGCTTGGGTCTTGGCCGAAGCGAAAAGGACGGGCCTTCCTTCAAAAAGTTTTCTTTTTGGCCTGAGATGTTGCTTGCGTCTTTCCTCCTCTCTTCTCTCTCTCTCCTTCTCTTTCGCTGCCTCTCCCAGGTCGATCCAACAAACGGTGAGCCTTGAAAGCGAAGCGCCCAAATCTTAGGTTTTTGGTGAAAGTGAAATAGACGAGAGAAGTTGGAACTCTCGTTCTGTATAGTGCTACATGTATGTATATTTGCCTATATGTGGGCCATACTTTTCTCTGTAGGAACGAGGCATAGACTTATGCCTACCTACGTTTTCGTGGAGTTTCTATTTGAACTGTTGTGTAAATTGTACACATATATATAAATACATACGTGGCAAGGCAACACCAAGTACAAGAACCACTACTGCCGTCCCAACGACTCACCCACTACCGCTGCCACCAGCAGCACGAGCACCAGCACTTTCCTCCCTGACTGACTGTACTTCTATAATCTGTGTAATATCCTCCATTGCATTGCATCTGCAGATGACTCTGAGCTGAGTTGATGCGGTGGCTCGTGCACTTGAGCTATAGGGAAATTATATAGGGATACGATTGTGAATGTGGATGTGATTGCACGATGGCATTGTACATGGGAGAGTGGGAGCATTTTAGTTTAACCGTGACCGTGCATCTGGGAGTTGGTCTTGGGCTTGGTATTAGTGTTCTAATAAGTATATGAGAAGATACAGTCTTTGTATATGAATGTGATGCTATGGTCATGGTGTATTAATATATGTGCAGTTGAAGTATGGATTGTTTTGGTTGAAGATGTGGTACGTGTGGTGTGGTCGTGTGGTGAAGACTTGTGATGACGGAGAAAGGAAGTAACGTTGAAAGGGCGATATATATTTGATCTTTTATTGGATAGGATCGTTTCTCTTGTTGTAGTGGCGAGTCTTGAAGTTGTTCAGGTATGAGACAAACCGTTTCTCAAAGCTCACGAGGGTAGAGGAGAGAAAGAGATGTTAAGGCTCGAAGAGAAAGAAGGAGCTAACCACATCTTCAAGGGAATAGTATGAGGTAGTGATGCTGCTGGTGCTGCACAGCAAGTATTATTAGAAGTAACTTTTGTTGCCACAATTTTATACTAGTTTATGGATGGACTGGCTTAACAGAAAAAACTATCATGTTTCCTTTCTACCGGCTTCTTCTGTTTTGCTCTCAAGTGAGGTATAATTATATGTACAGATATGATATATATACGTATATTCCAAGACATTATAGGTTATTGCCAGAATAATCTGACAATATATCTATGAGTTCCGAGTATACGTTGTAATCTATGTATTGTTTGTTCCAACCCCATCGTCTAGGTATTCCACATAGTCCCATTTTTCTTAGTTTCGAGTTATTTCTTACAAAGTATCTGTCTATTCCTTGCTAAATCCCAAAGTGCAGTTGAGTTGGAACTGGGATGTTCATTCTTCTCATGCAAAAGAATAATGTCCGTTTTTGAGTAGAGATGTTTACAAGAGAGCGTGAGAGAGAGAGAGATGCCATTGCCAAACTAGAACATGTAGGAAGTTGTATACATGCTAGAGAATAAAATGTATTATCATATCCACTTATTGCTAAAGCTCCTCGGCTTCTTCTGCTCCTCGTGGATGTGTTTTTTGTGGCGCTATAAATGAGTAGAAAATGGTGAAAAATACTCGAAGCAGTCTGTCGTAGTCCAGTCATGTCCGCGTTTTATACACTGGATTCATAGATAGACGTGGTTGTTTTGCTAGCGCTACGCTATTAGTGTATCTGTTAAGGCTGAGGGCATTCCCTTGAGTGAGATAGACATGGACAGGCAGGCAGTCAGACAGGCATACGCATACATTCGCTTTGGCATTGACTTGACTTGTCTTGGCTTTGGATTTGAATTTGGATTTGAATTTGGTTATGACTTTGACTTGTACAAAGCAAGTTGTGAGCAAGTGTTGGTCCATCCTTGCCTTTCGCTCACAATATTTATTTAAATAATTATAATACTTAATATATATTATATCTTATTGAAGGAGCACACCAACTTTGTTTGGACAGAGGATCAAGGTGAAGTTGTGAATG
>JAAXYX010003094.1:0-15360 GCA_036851915.1 Ptenothrix huangshanensis | reverse complement strand
AATTGGAACAGTGAAGCGGCCGCTGTGAAGTTGGTTTGGTGTATGAAACCAATAAGACAAGGAGCTCGTGGAGTAACCGTGTAAAGTAAATTGTACAGATGTTCCTGGTTCTGGTTAATGGTTTAGGTTATGGTGTCGGAGCTGGTGAAGGTATTTATCTCTCCGGATAGAATGCAAAAGTGGAGTCAGACATGTAGGTCTGAAACGGGTCCGGAACTACGAAGGTGTTTCCACCAGTTATGCTATTATGCAGTGAGTAGGTAGTGAAGTAAATTTACGACCATTTTATGACAGTGGAAACAAGGACGTGAAACTTTGGGAGGTTTGCGGGACTATCAAACGGTAATCATATTGAATGTGCAATTAATCTAACTATGGACTAACTTAATCTGACTTTATTGTCATGTACAATTATGTGTAGGAATGCAAATGTCTATTGTCGGCTGGGTGACATTAAGAAAATGAACATGAACAAGCCCGTTAATTAGACCACAAACTTCCACAGGAATACCTACCTACCTAATCTCCTCTCTGTGCTCTACCTATATTCTCCTTTCTACATGTATAGCAGTTACCATACCATACCATACCATAGTCATAGTTCAGTTTATTTCATTCCCAAAACAGTTAAGCAGTTCAACTGTCATCTATCAGTGGTGTAGATACAAGTTCTGCAAACCGACTTTGGCTAATTTTACAGTTTGAATTTCCTCCTTGTACCAAAGTAGCTACGAGTATACATAGTATATTTATCTGTATACCTACATAATTATATCCTTGTTTATCGTGCCGTCTACGTGATTAGGTATATTATGTATGTACATCACGGGATTGTAGTTGTCATTGTCATTGTCATTGTCATCAGTGAGCTGTCCTGTTTTCCTCACTAAATGGTGTGCTCGCCATGTCTTCTGTCCTTTAAGATGGACGGCTTCCACTTACTCCTTTCTTTCATTTCTTCCATCACTTGCCTTCTTTCCATGTCCCCGGACTAGATCTTGAAAGACCCGAGACCAAAACCGAGACCAAAACCGACACCAAAACCAAATGGTGGTGCCTGGTAATCAGGAAAGTTTCTTGTCTGATTATGCCCATACAGCGGAGTACAAACAAAAACTTTGTCTCAACCTAATTAGGCTGGAAGACTGGAAAACTGTGAAACACTAAACACCGAGAACGGAACCTAATAATGCTGACAACAAATGAGACTGCGGACTGTCTTTGCGGCATGCATAGGATCACGTACTTTTGATGAACCACTTTGGCTAAAATAAATCATTTAAAATATTTAAAGTGTGTTGTGTGTGTTTTTCCTCATGGCATGGATGATACGTACGTAGGTACATACTTGAAGAGAGTGGTGAAAAACCATGGAGAAGATATCTCCACATCACTTTGTAGTGTCGGTGAATATTGCATGTGACTCTGGTCTAGCTCCGTTTCAGTCTCAGTCTCAGTCTCCAATAGACTTATGTATGTATATGTATGTAGTAACTACAGTGTCATTGCCATAGCGAAATAAATGGAGGTTGACAGTCTAGTTTATTCATTCCAATTGCGACTTCACTGAATTGATGACTATAATCGGCGACCTTCCTGTATCGATTGATTTCCTTCAGTCCTGTCCTCCTTCCACTTAAATAATTCCACAGTCTAAACAACTACATTTACCTATTCAGAGTCTGTCCAGCCAGTCCAATGTCCTATATTAGCTTGGCTTGGCTTGGTTTGGCTTGGTTTCCCTTGTTTTTGCATCTATCTGTGGACAAAGAATTGACCGAAAGTTGGTCCGAAAGTAGAACTGGGACAGAAGGAAAGTGGATAGGGTTTTATTGGTATTTATATACACCTACGTAGGTATGTAGCTTTATTTTAGTCAAGTTTATTCTATACTCTCTCTCTCTCTTGCTTGTGTTTTGCTTCATCAAAATTATGACGTAAACAAGGAGGTGTATCAGTTCCAGTAGGCGAATTCTATGTTTAATTCCTCGTAAATTTCATGGGATAGTTTGTCCAGGGAGTTTGTACCTGTAGTCAGCTATGTATATACATGCATAGGTACGTACATGGTTATCAACTGTGATGTTATTTACTAAATCCAAGCTGAAAGCTTACTTCCCCTGATAGACTTCACATATGATAGGATAGGTAAACAGTAGAGTTCAGGTCGCTCCCATTTTACCTTCGGAATAACTCTAGCATAGCCGTTCAAGTTGAAATGGAATGGAGTGGAGAAGGGAAATATTAGCTGTAAAAGCGTCAGCTAAGCCAAAGCATTTGAGATACATAGGTAATAGAAATAGCAAAGGTAATGGTTATATCAGCTTGAGTAACGACTGGAAAATCAACAGCAACAAACAACCTATATCTCCGTCACTGGTGTCGTATCAAGGTAATCACTAGGACTAATGAGTTTTCCCCCTTCCAATACTTTCGTACTTTTAGTGTTAATTAAATATGTGTCTTACCCCCGAAATCGTTCTTACATGCAATGCCAGCAGGTCCTCAACTGCATTACCTCTTTCTATTCCTATGTATATCTATTCTCAAAGAGCTGATTCCTCTCAAGGATAAGGAAGCGCTAGTATTTTCATCGTGAGTGACATTGGCATTTGACGCCATACATGATGAGCAGTCACATAACTAATGAAGTCATTAGCTGATCGCTTTGATACCTGCCAAGCTCTAAAATCCAGCAACATAGACACGAATCAAGTAAATCAAGGAACCGGCATGGCATGAGATGGTCTGGCCAGGCCTGGCTTGGCCTGTCAGCTGCTACACCTAACCTGACTCTACCTATTAACTTGTCACCAGCCGAGCCTATCCGATGTGGAACCGAAAATAAACTTTTATTTCACCGGAAACAGGAAATCGTTCCCTTACTTATCTCGTCGTCTTTCCTATGTGTATGCTAACGGTGAAGGCTCTAGTAGGTAATAGTAATGGCAATGCAATGGTAATGTCAACTTGGTGTCAACCGTGAAAGTCAGAACTTGTTTGGTAGTAGAGCTTTGTAAAATCGAAATCGATTTTTGCTTTTTGCCCTCCCTTGATCCATCCTATCACTTCTGTCTCAGTCTCTCTCTCGTGCTCTCTCCTCATATGATGTGTTTATGTGTACACCTATACATACAAACCATTATAATTTTAATTGAACTTAATGGGTTATAAAATCTTACGATTCCCTTAACACAAATTTGTATGGAGTGGATTGCTCCACAACCTTGATTTTCCTTTCAACAGCATGGTAAACACTAGAACTAGCCTACTGATTTCCATCTCCCTCAATCTGGAAATACTCATCATGTAGCTTCTTGCATCTGCTCACTCTACAGTCTACGTTAATCCTGCCTCATATAAATAATGATTTTCACGTGATCCTAACATCTTCAAGTGCAAATTAATTGGTAAATTGTATTGACTCTTGATTGCCTTTTCCCTTTCCACTGGCATATCATATTACATGAAGAAAATGATGAGAGAACATTCGCATTCAAATCCGCGTTCCTTCAGCATGCTAGACTGCATCATGCTAATGCCAATGTTAATGCTAATGTGCATGCTGCTCTGCCCAGCAAATACACATAGTAGATACATACGGGTACGGTGTACCGTACACGGGACAGGACCGTGTAAACACTGTAAATTGTAGGTCGTAGATTGTAGAGAAAGGTACTTTAGTTTTGGTTGTGCAAGTAAAACCTTAACGTTCCCATTTTCCCATCTAAATCCAAGCAATGTCATGTCATGTTCTTGCCCTAACGATAAGTAAGTGGTGAGCTTCATCATTGAGATACACTGATACTGATTTCCCATTTGATGGTATCACGGTAAAAACCTACGATTCCCCGAAATTTCAACCAAGTATTTCCCTTTATAGTTGATGGTGCTTTCGACTTTGGAGTGTGTTTGAACTCTAAATGCGTTTTCAAAATACTAAGTAGTTTTATCAATTTATCCTAAACAAAATAATATTTAGTGCTCTATTGAAGTTTTCAGTTTCCTTTGGCTGTAGCTCTGGCTTTTTACTTTACCTTACTTTCCCTTTCTGGTTCTGCTTGTAGTTCTGGTACTGGTTCTGGTTTTGGTTCTAGTTCTAGTTCTGGTTCTAAGTCTGCTTTTACTTTTGTACATATGAATGCCTACAGGGAAATTATAGATTTACAGCGGAAACTCAGAGCACAACTCAAAAGGCAGAGTTGAAGAACTAGAGTCAGCCTTCAATGTAGATTGAGTCGATCAAATGCATTCAGTCAGTATTCAAATTCAAAGTTACTCAACGATTTCCAGTTTGTACTTACTACATACATATACCTATGTGTGTAGGTAGGTACCTACATGAAAAAAATGGAAAATGAAGCAAGGAGCACATTATTCCTTTGATGATGTCTGATTTCTATGAAATGCACTGAACTCAACCACAAACTGATGGATCGGTACTCATTCAAGCGGACTTTGGTAGTGAATAACGAGTAACGAATACTTGAGAATTACCTGCCCACATGTAGTCATACGTGGGCCAGGCCATGTCCATGGCCAGTAGCCAAAGTAGCCAAATCCAAGCCGAATCAAACCACACTAGTCCAGAACAGCAACAGTGAAGCAGGAGAAATGCAGTAATTTACGGATAATTCTCTACCTCATTTCATATTGATAATGATGTTGAATTGATTAAAAGTTAAAAGCATATTATTATGATCGAAATGGGAATTATATGAGAAAGTTTTTGAAGCGTGTGCACATCTGGTGAGAGCAGGAGTATGTACCTACGTATATGTATATGATCTATAGTGATAGTGATGGAATAAGAGTACCTACCTACCCACGTATTTCTGTAGACCACGGGGAAAGAGGGGAATGAAGGTAGGGGAGTGACAGTCATAGAATACACATGGATGAAAGATAGAAAATAAGCAAATATGAAATACATGACAGAACCAAAGTTGACAAACTATTCCGAGATGAGTAGAACATTAATTCAATTTGTATGTAACCCAAGGCAGAATCAGGTTAAGCTTCTAGCAATAGGAAAGCAATCATATAGAAGATGGGGAGGTAGGCAGAGAGGAAGACTGAGAGACAGTTCTCACTTCTCTTCAACTTCTGCTCTCTTTTCCCACGATGCACATACTAATAGGAAAGCCAGACCAGGCCATGCCAGGCCAGGCCAGGAAAGGCCAAGCCATGACTAGGCAGGTAGATACTTTATACGTATATAGTCTCTCAGGTATCTACAAATATTTGGTAGGAAACTCCCAATCCTGATGGCTTGACTGCCACCGTTGATGCTTCTGCCTCCACCTCGTCCTTGTCCTCTGCCTCTCCAACTTACCTTATATAATGTAAGCCTAGCCAAATACTGTGAATGCTAGTGTCTTGCATTTACAGCTTTACACACAGACAGTCAGAGCCACAGTAGAGTAAAAGATAATCGCCCCAGTCCCAGTACCAGAACCAGAACCAGAACCAGAACCACCAAACTCATCGTGGTAAAAAAAACGGCTTACGCTTTACTACTGCATCCTACTCTCACCATCACCATCACCCTCAATACTTACACTTATCGCTATTACTCCGGAGCAAAGCTAAAATGAAAACTAAATCCATGGCCAAGCACACCAACAGGAACGGCTCAAGAAGACTAACGACCAACTACAATGATGTGACTTTCACATCTACGCTTCACTTCCAGTTGCAGTTACTGCTGAAAGCAGGGAGCGAATCCTTCTCTCACTAATTACTGTATTACCTGAGCGATACGACGTGATCACGACCATCCCTATGTAGGTAGGTAAGTAGGGAGGTAGCGTCAGCGTCTATCTGTATCCAAAGAAATCCCGAGCGGTATACTAATAATACTGTGTATGCTATGCTATTTCTATGTATGTATGTAGTTAGGTACTATCTTTCCTACACTATTCAAGGATATGATTGGGAGTGGGAATTCTACAAGTATAGTGACAACAAGGTAGAAAAGTTTGCAATAGAACCCTATCAATCTCTTGGCTTGTTCCAGTTCTGGTAGTTAGTGTTTCTACATGTATCCACAAACAAGTAGAACGGAGGTGTATATCTGATGCATAGTTGATATGGGGAGTACCTACAGTCTACAGTATGAGATAGACGTATATGATACGAACGTGGAGTAAAAGTAGAGGGAAAAGTAGAAGTAGAGCGTATGTCACCTACTCAGAAACTAAGTGAGTAGAAAGTTTATCAAATTAAAGGTTGCCCTTGGAAGTTCTCNGTGTTTCTACATGTATCCACAAACAAGTAGAACGGAGGTGTATATCTGATGCATAGTTGATATGGGGAGTACCTACAGTCTACAGTATGAGATAGACATATATGATACGAACGTGGAGTAAAAGTAGAGGGAAAAGTAGAAGTAGAGCGTATGTCACCTACTCAGAAACTAAGTGAGTAGAAAGTTTATCAAATTAAAGGTTGCCCTTGGAAGTTCTCTAACCCATCAATGTGTCATCTGACCAAACCCATGTAAGTACCTACTTTCCTTTATTCCCCACTTCCACTTCCCTCTGCTTCTGACATTGCCTCTGCCTCTTTTTTACTAGTTTGGTTTTTTTCCTGTAGACATGAGGGCTGGATGGACGGTATACTATACTATACTTTCCTTTCCTTTTCTTTCCTTTCCTCTCGTACTCCAAGGCAATGGTATGGTATGGTTATGGTGCACTCGTACTCGTACACAATGTATCTATGCAAGTATTTGTGTTTTTTGGTCGGTTGTTCTTGTTCTTCTGCCTTCTCGTTCGTTTCGCCTTGTTCCGTTCCACACCATGCGTTCCAACTATGTGGCTGGTAAAGGTTAGGTTAGGAAGCAAAGTATGTATGTACAGATAGACTTTGCAAACTAGCCATTGCTATTAGGTAGGTAGTATAGAGAAAAGTAGGCAGTCTGGAGTAAGGAGACATGCTCGGGTATGTACAGATGCACCCCAGATATGCAGTGGTGTCTCGTGATTCGATTATTCGAGTGATTGACTTCGGCGGAAACGAACGTGACAAAATTGTTAAAGAGTAAATTTCCACTCTTTTTCTCCCTCCGGTTTCGCTAGACTAAAAGCTAAGTCGGAGTGAAAGTCGTAATGCTAGCCGGTTTAAATACACCACTTATTTTCACACGTTCCCCATGCATTCCGATAGGCTGGATAGGTACCTCCATAGTTTTCCTCCCATTTGTCTGCTTCCCTATTACAGTCATTACTCGGAATTGTGAGTCTCAATTAACGCAAACATGAAAGCAGAATCAAAGACGAAACGGCAAGGGAAACCAAGCAAACCAAAGCAAACCAAAGCAAACCAAGTCACAAATAATAAAAGTAGATTAGAGCGGCAACCAACACAATTAATATGAGAGTGAAGAAGAGTACAGTATACAGATACAGGGAAATGAAGACACGTTTCCATAATGCTTAGTTAGTCCGCATCACGATCACGATGCACCAGCAATCGTGATGTGATATTCATGACCATTGTAATAACACTCGTAGTAGGTAGTTTTGATGTTTGCATACACGTATAAACACTAGGTATTAAATGTAAGGAAACGGGAAGAAATGATGACATCTCACCTGGTGCGTCTTCATTGTCAAAGTAGAGGAATCCAAATGCTCCAACCCGGTAATTGAGGGTGATGACAATGGCATCATTCTCGGCAGCCAGGATGTCTCCATTATAGATATTGAGCGAGATGGTTCCGCTCATATAGCCGCCACCATAGATCCATACCAGAATGGGCAATTTTTTCTCTGGTTTCCGAACCGCAGACTTGGGGACCCAAAGATTTAAATAGAGACAATCCTCGGAGATATTTGTATTGGGATTCCACATGGCTTCTCCACGGAAACCAGGGAAGTAATTATAGCTTTCTTGAATGCAACTGTTCGGTGGAGTGACCGCACTGTAAATCCCATCCCATTGCTTAAGTTCAACGGGTTTTTTAAAACGTAGGTCACCCACTGGGGGCTTGGCAAATGGGATCCCTAAGTAAGCATACACTTCCTTCCCAAATACATTGCGACGAAGTCCACGAAGTTTCCCTGCAGTCGTCTCTACTACCGTCTCCTTCGTATGTCTCTGATTGTGAACTCCGGAGTTGCGGCCCCCCTCCTCTGCAGTCACACTTCGTACACTTCGGGAGGAATTTGAGGTTCGCGTCAGTGGCGGTGGCGGATTGGTGTCATAACTACCACTACCTCCACCACCACCACCAACTCCTATTGCCCCTGGTGCACTTCGTGTCAGTCCGGAAAATAATGTTAGTATGATAAATAAAGTGGTCGTCATCATTGAGAATGATAATGTCTTGGATATGTAGGACTCACACTTGGTCAACCGTTCCATTTTTTCTTCCTTTTTTTTTCTTTACTCCTCCTTACTCTTTTATCGCTGTCTCCGACTCTATTTTATTTTCTTGACTACAGATACCTACTATCAGGTATTTCTTTCTCCTATTCTGTTATTCTGAAGGATCTTCCTTTCTTCTCCCTTCTCTGTCGTTGTCGTTGTCGTTATTCCTCTCCACCCCAAGGTGTTCGACTTCTTGGAAAAGATTCGCGAGAATCCTTCGCTCTTCTCTCTCTCAAGTGAACCGAACTAGAAGGCAACAAGGTAAATGAAGATTAAATTTTGTATTTTGTAATCATCCAAGTATTTTTTAGCCAAAATGAAAGTTGCAAAGCTCTAAATTTAGAACTTTTGGTTCCACGGATTACTTTAGATCCAAGGACGCGAGTGTATATAAAGGCAAGGTGAGAGACTTAAGAGTAAGAGCAATAACAACAGTACTACCCCTTACGTTTAATAATAGACTGTAATAACACTTGCCAACCTGCACAATGACAGACTCAAATATCAGCCCTACTATAAAAAGACCGGATCGAAATTAAAAAACATTTTATAAATTTGCGGGTACTTGAGAAGAGAAAAAAAGGTAAATGACATGCCATTATGACTTAATGATGTTCTCATAATAGAACCTTCCCTAACCTACAATTCGGCTTTGGAGCTGTATTATGTAATATGCTGTCTGTGGCTTCGTCTATTATGTGCTTTTGACTATGACTATGACTATGGCTATACTATGACCATGACTTTGACTGTCTACTGTCTGGAGTCTGGACAACCCGAGTGTAAAAATACTGTATATACCTACGTAGATACCTAATACTATGCCCAACTCTACGTAGTTTAATGGACATGTGTACCCCAGCAATAATTTAAAGATATAAAAAACAACCATGTAGCTGTGAACTGAATGTGGATGTTTGATGGGCACGGGATGGTATGGTATGATATGGTATATAGTAATAAATATACCTAGTACTATATAGTAAGGGTAGTGAGGAACGAGTATAAGTAAGGATGGCGTGCATGGGAACAACTCTCTTTGACTTTCGCATCCGCTGTTAATGGTGTTGGTGAAGTGTGATCAAAAACTCTTACTCAAGTTTTTGTCAGCAATGAAACGGAGACACACATCTACAGATATCCACGTATATAAAGATTTTGACAAGACTATCTCAAATACAAATATGTGCCCAATGCAATTCCACACACAAGTTCATGTTCTTGTCCATGTCTGTGTTCATGTCCGTGTTCATGTTCAAAGGACGTCGATGGGATAGGATATGATAGGGTAGGATAGGACAGGACTACACTGGACTGGACTGGAATGGAATGGAATGGACTGGACGGTAGACCGGACTGTAGAGAAAAAGGCAAGGGAAACCAAACCGAGGCAGAGATACCCATGTACCGAAACCGAAGAAATAAGATTACACGGTTGGTTCTACTGATATGGAATGATATGCTGTGCTACAGTCTAGTATGGCACGGTATGGAGAAAACAAGGTGTCAAGGCTGAACGTGGAGTGAGCTGGTGTCAAGTGTCGACGGGGGAACTATCTCTAAAACTTACCATGAAAACTTTCACGGAGAGAGAGAGAGAGAGAGAGAGAGAGAGAGAGCTTTGCTTCTCTACTTGTGCCTACGTTGATTCCTTCCTACTACATACCTGCCCATATAATTATATCCTTTTTCCTTGTGGACTAAGCACTTTCTACTTTAGTAGGTAACTCATATGAACTGTACACTGTGTTTATATCAAGTGAATTGAGTGTGAAAGCGACTGCCGAATGGCTAGCCAAAAAGCACATTTTTTACGTCAATAATATAAACATATTTCTATCCAACTGGCTCTCACTTGCTCTTACTTTGGCTCTTAACTCTAGCTCTGCCTCTAGCACTGGCACTGGCTCTGGCTCTGGCTCTGGCTCTAGCTCTGGCTCGCCCGTCTTTACTTTGTACATATAAACGTATGCATCAACTTATCGCCCATCATGTAGATATACAGCAAAGCATACCACATTTCATTTGCTTTGCACTGGTACCGTTCCCGTTCCAGTTACAGTTACAGTTACAGTTCTTCTGTCCAAGTCCAACTCGGACTATCCGGCCCGGCAGTCTTTGTCTTTATGTATGGAGAGGGAGGTTGTGTTATGCATGCTTTGATATATGCACATATGTACTTGGTCGTCCCTTATACAATTTACACCACCGGCATCGGTAGTACAGATAGCAGTGTAGGTCCAGAGACAGGGCAAATAGGTACATAATTTTCAAGGCGTACAACAACTCCGTGAGTAATAAAAGAAAGTTATTTCGCTTGCCTAACAATTTTCACATTATTTTTATTTGTCATTACCAACACTAACAAAAAGAGGAGAGATACACATGGGTGTACAAACAAGAATTTCAGGACTATACTTAGTTTTTCCTCCACTTTTCCCTTTCATACCTTTCACTATTCACCTTTTCCTTGTCCACATTGCATTGTATCAAATCATGGCATGGCATGGCATGGAATAGCATGCTATGGCATGGTATTGCATTTGCATTGAATTCAACTGAATTGCACTACATCTCTTATTCAATATTCTACCCCTAATCCTAATATTAGTGCTTTCCTTGGTTTTGGTTTTCGATTTGGATTTGGTTTTTATGCTGGTGTACTTTAAATCAGCAGGCATGCATTATGTTTCCTGAATGTCATGTCATAAAAGTGAGGAGGAAAAAAAGGCCTCCTGTGGCTCTTGTCGTAGTCGTTGTCGTTGTCATTGTCGTTGTCATTGTCGTAGCCGTAGCCGTAGCTGTTTCCGTCGTTGTTGTCATTGCCGTGGTCGTACACGGCATTACCA
Organism: Ptenothrix huangshanensis; assembly: GCA_036851915.1. Taxonomy (NCBI): domain Eukaryota; kingdom Metazoa; phylum Arthropoda; class Collembola; order Symphypleona; family Dicyrtomidae; genus Ptenothrix; species Ptenothrix huangshanensis. The sequence continues at coordinate 4,135 of JAAXYX010003094.1, read as the reverse complement.
TGCTTTCCATTCCCTATTCTTGACTTTCCTTTACTTATTACTTTCTTCTACTATTACTACTACTATTTCTGCTTACCTACTTGAGATACCTGGAAAGGGTTCTTGCATAAATTGTCTCATCATTTCTGTACAAGCTAAGGAAAAGAAAAGGTAACGATTTTATCCCTTATTACATTCCATCCTATTTCAGACATGGCACATTCCCTACGTTAGACTTGTATTCGTAAGTCTATAACGTCGACTCCCATTTCTTATTCTGTATACTGGCATTCAAACAATAATTAATTGACGCAAGAAGCACAAATGCAATCTTGCACCATAAGCCATAATGCACGAAGGTAGGTACATAGGTAGGTAATGCAGTTTCCAGCTATGAATTCACGTGCATAGCAAATCTGTACACTGTTGGTATCACCTGGCCATACAAGATGATATTGAAGGCTACTCAATTAGACTTTTTTATAGTGAGTTTATATTTGTATCGTAGTCTTATTTGGTATTCGTTCGTTTCTGTATTAATTTGAATAAGCGTTTTGTTTAATTAGTCTTGAAAACTATAAGAAGGTGTCCTTGTAGTAAAAAAAATAATGTACCTACTGAAAATTATAGATTAAATTTCTACGATTTTATTCAACAGGAGAGCAGTAGAGCACGTTCAAGTTTTCAGAGTTCTGGATTGGATTTTAATCGGTGGTGTACCCTAATCCGGATCCAAATGGAGCAGAATGTATGTATGTTATCGTAAATGAAGAAATTGAAAGCAGCCATGCGGAAGAAAGTAAAATTGAACAATTACACCTGGAACCAAAGCTGGGAGTCAGAGTCAGACGACAGCCTGATAATCTGGATCTGGATAAAACATAAGTCGTGCCTGCACCTGAAGCAGCTGAACAAGACCAAGAGCGAGAACGTGTATGAAGGAGCTCACATCCACACATGGAAGCTTTAACCCACTTAACTTTCAAAATAATAAGCTAATTATAAAAGTTGTAACAAAAGCGCTGACTCTCGTGGTTTCCAATACAATACAGAATGCAGTGTATGAAGCTCTACAGAATAATAGTGCTCCAGTCGTCAGGGTTTGATGATCACAATCACACACACACACAAAACAAACTACTGCAGACGCTGCTACTATTAGTAACTACCTACTACATACATATGAAAGGCAGGTAGGTAAGTATATCTATATTTACGCTACACTCCTTCGACTATACTACACTACATTACATTACACTCACCCCCTCCGTTCCCCGAAAAAGCCGAAAACAAAGTTTGCCTTCAACAAAAATAAAGCCTACTCAGAGAAATACGGTGAAGGGAAACAAAGTTGTATTGGACTCGGGTAAGTTGCTTGAGCAAGTTAGTGCAGGCATTGAGTTCCACTTGTACTCTACTCAACCGAGGTGTATTGTACTTTGTACCACAGTTTTGTTCTCTGACTGCACTATGTATCCCTTAGAACCGTAGCTTGCATGTATTCCCACCACAACACCGAAATTTACGGAAGCAAAACAATGAAAGACGAAACCAAGCCAAAGAAAACCAAATACTCAAGTTCATCTTAAATGCGAGGAAAATAAATAATTGAACGAGCGAGTTGTGCCCTTATTAAAATCTACTGCATACATCTACGCTGTTGTGTATGGTTTGGTGTATGCGACGATTGTCTGGACTTGGACCGTTGGTCCGTGCGACGCACGACTTGTCTTTGTCTCTTAAAATGATATAAATTCTGTAGATACGTCCAACTTAGGGAAGTATGTACAACGCGGTTAAACAGACATACTAACACAAGAGATAAAACCGTTACCGTTTTTAACCTTAGCTTGTCAATACAATGGAAAAATGAGAAATAACACGCAGACGAAAACGTAAAACTTTGACTAGGTACTATATACTCTTGACTAATTATTATTCCTTTTATTTTCCTTCTCTCTCTCTCTCTCTCTCGTTCGTGCCACTAACAGTAACAATTTTCTAATTTTCCTTCCTTACCGTATCCTTCAAACTAAAAGACACTGAAATGGCAACAGCCACATCCAACCAAGTAAAGCAATTAGATAAATGTTAAGGAATCTTAATCATAGCAATCATTTCAAAGCCACAAGATAATGTCTTGAATAAAAACATGCCGTTTAAATGTCTACATGCATGCATGTGTATATATGTAGGTGTAGGTACCTATGAATGTATGTATCCAGTGGCGTATACTAATAGACCGTATAGTAGGAGAATAAGATAACCCAGTGACATAGTTGCATAAGGAAATAGAAATAAGCACTTAATCCACCGCAAATATGCAAAGTAAGTAGAAACCAAAGAGAAATTTTCATTTTTATGCCTTCTTTCTCCTTCAAAGTTCCCACTTGGACTTGGACTCACACATGAGACTTTGAAGCATTTCAAGCATCTGCTCTCCTCATTCTTTCCATTTCCTTTATTACTTGGACTTACACCAAAAAAAATCATTCAACTCTTCTAAAACCATCAACCAACCATCCTCTAACAACCTCGTCCAAATCCGAATGCAATCCAAATGTCTCAATCCTTCCACATGGAGGTACCTACTTATTAATAGCACCACCACCAATGTGTAGATGTAGATATACTTTTTCAACTTTTATACGCGGAGAGAAGATATGATACAAATTCACTACGCAAAACTATACTCTATAAAAATAACGCATCTTTATTTTTATTTCCATGTCTTCGCCTCTTCTTTTCTCTTCTCTTCTCTTCCCTTCTGTTCCGTCCTGTACCAAAGGTTCGTAAATCTCCAGCGAACAATATTTTGTCCACATTTATGGACTTTGGAGTTAAGATACCTACATAGTTATCAGCAATACCTACACCTACTACGACTCTATAGTACAATGTTACACAGACAGTCGAGTTACGGAAGATACGTGGAACGGAATGGGAATGAGATAGGGAATTCAGCCAATGACAATATCAAGTGGAAAGCTAAAGCCAAAGCAAACCCCAAAGCCAAAGCCAACACTAATGCCATAGCACTGTGAAGAGATGCAAAAATGTAAAGTGTATACAGAGAAATAGCCATATAGAATTTGGAAGCATAGATGATCTCGATTAAATAACCTACTTCATGCATTAGTACAGAAGAAAAGGGAAGACTAAGAACAACTCGCGTTGTAAATATGTATGTTGGTAGTTGCATCGTCATCGTCATCCTCATCGTCATCGTCAGTCTCGACTCACACTGAAAGATGAGACAAGAGCTTGAGTGTATGTTTCGACTTGAGAAAGGAGCAGAAAGAAAGGAAACTGGGTACTTGGATTGCTCTGATTCCCTGATTCGGTGATTGTGATTCTAGAATGAGAATTCACTGTAGTTTACGACTCAGGCTATGGCTAAGGCTAAGGCTCCTACTCCAAGCGGACACACAGACAGGCCAACCGACAGACCGAGGCAGAAGTGAAGTAAAGAGACGAGTGCAGGAAGAGTAACCATCGAGAGACCAACAGAAGTAAAGGGAAAAGCAAGAAGGAAGAGCAAATGCAGAGAATCGCCGTGTCTCTCAAGTAATGGCACATTTAACGTTCCATCTTTGGCAATCCATTTGATTTCTGTCTAGGGAACGTCCAATGTTCATGCATGACTATTCCCTTACCTTCTATCTTCATGGTCATGCATTATTCCCCCACACATACAAATGTGGACGGACTATATGGACTCATACAAAGAGTAAGTAGCTACTTGTACTTGCACTTATTGTGACGGAACTTTGGCTCTGGTTCTGGTTCTGGTCATGGCCCTGTCTTTGGATTTCGGATCTACCTACCTACCTACCCAACTTCGGCCACACTTGTTCTCTGCCCCGGTTTGAAAGACAGGCAGAGAGTAGTACACAAGGATCTTTGAACGGAGGGAAAACATCACATCACATCACGGCACAGCATCACAGCTTCACACAACCACAACAATCAAGCAGAGAAGAATGGATAAAAGAACAAAACAGATAGACGTCCAATGCTATGGGTAGGTACTACATTGTAAATGGAGTCGCATATAACCCATAGAACTGTATTTATGGAACCTCTTACCTGTACTACCTGCTATTAGCGAATGTATGGCGGGCGAGTTTTTCCTCTCTCTCTCTCTCTCCCTTTC
>JAAXYX010003093.1:0-15360 GCA_036851915.1 Ptenothrix huangshanensis | reverse complement strand
ACGGTATACATTTTCAAAAAAGTGAAAAAAATTATAAATTTACATTTTTAAAAGAGTCGAAAAATTCATAATCAAAAGTAAAAATATTGTGATTACCAATTTCAAAAAGTGGAAAAATTCCTAATTACACATGTTTAAAAAGTTGGAAGTAATCATAATTACACATTTCCAAAATAGGGGGAAATTCATACACATTTTTAAAAGAGAAAAATACTCACAATTAAGCTTTTCAAAATTCGTGTGCGATGTGAGTCCGAAATTCCCACGTGCATCTCGAAATCCATAAAACGTTTTTAATATTTTTGTGAAGCGCTTTAGATGCATCATAACTTCGTTCATAACTGCACATACTACGAGTAGCTTTTGAAATTCTACAAGCATTTTTTCCTGTTTTAAGATTCTTTAGTTTTCCCAGTGTACCAAATGACCTAGAAACAAGGTCCCATGGTATACTTAGCTATGCATACTACGTAGGACTACAAAGATACTTTGCCACTTTGGAAACGTGAACAAATGACTGTTTCACTATTACTTGAGAATCCTTTCAACTTATTACCCCAGACGTAAAGTAAACACAAGAGAAACGTTGAAAAGGGCATGGTCAGGGTGGGTCAGGTGTACAGTAAAAAAGTACAGTAGTCTCGACTACATGCGCTCGGATTCCCTCGTTCGGGTATGCTTTTCCTATCACTACCGATATCGATACGCTACGATATTGCTTTCTATCTTGTCTTCCTCCTTACCACTGCACTAGGTCCGCTAGTTCTTCACGTCTTTTATATTACAAGTTTTTACGTTCGGGTTTTCGTTTTGGGTGGCATCACATGCTATAGGTATAGATATAGGGTGCAGACTGGGACTTGGGAAAAAGAAGGTAGGTATTCCTACCTACTGGAAATGGAAATCGAAAAACCATCTGTACCGTTTCAAATATTTAACGAAGGGAATAGTAGTTGAAATGTAGGAAGAGAGGAGGAGGAGTGAGTAAGCTGAACTGTTCCGCGTTGAGAACAGTAACAGTGTTCCCACCATAAAGATAAATTGCAACTTAAAACTACACACGAGAGTGCATTCAAAATGATAATGTGAACATGAATACCTTGCCATGGTACATATGCTATGGCATAGCATAATAGCATGGCATGCAAGGATTCTCTAGTTCAACTATTTAGAAATGAAAAAAAGAATTAGGTACCTACCTACGAGCACATGTACTCAAAGTAGTGAGAGGGAAATGGATATCGTATATATGTAATTATATATTTCTAGTAGGTACTTAGTAAGTATCCTTGCTCTGCTTTGCTTTGGTTTGTGCTTTCACTACCTTTTCTCCACTTCCAAGTAGCTACTTGTACTTTCTATGTACCTACTCAAGTACTTTAGACAGAATCCACATTCCAAATTCAAATCCAAATTCTCCACCCACAGATTTTTGTAAGTTCAAGTCCCATTACAACTATACGAACTAATGACATATGTATGCAGTAGTAAAGAACTTACATTAGTACCTATATTATTATAATCGTAAGCTATGTATATATAAATATTTATATTAGACCTATCTTTATATGAGTATGATGAAGTAGATCGTAGATATAATTATTTGCTGTAGATAGACAAGTTGCGTGTTCAAGAGCATAACTGCGAATTGCAAACTGCGAAGGGACCTTCCTCTCTACCTCCCTGTCTCTCCGCACTACCATTCTAACCATACCAATATCATGAATTAGAAATGCCTAATGCATGTATTTGGGTATTTCAGTAATTTAGATTACTTAGGAGCAAAATCTTTTTCGAATTTCCATTTCGAAGACAAAGTCCAACTGCTACCTTTGTAGGTACCTACTGTGAGTTCTGAAAAGATTGTATCACAACTATTATTATTATTATCATTATCTATACGGATGTTGGATTGTTAGAGTGAGAGTTATTGGAGGGACGTGGCGAAAGGCTACTTTCATTTCCGTACACACCTTCCCAGTTTCTTCACGTGGTTAGTTTTTTTTAGCACCAGCACGATGTTCTAGAGTCTACGCATTTATCAATGTGTATAGACATATTTATATAGAAACTCCGTGCAAATTGCGAAACTCACACTCTCCCACCAAATTTACGGTTTTGCTCCTACGTGAATCGAATCCGAAATAATGAAGTAAGGGTTATATAAAGATGTATGGGATAATCCCCGGATATTTTAGAAATTGGAAAAACAGTGGATAAAAGCGCTCTTTTTGAAAAATTACTTGGCATTTTTGTCACCGATTTGTGTAAAGCAAAATGTATTTGTGGTGCAAAACAGTGAAAAAGCACATAGCGTTGCTTTACATACGCATAAATTGTTTAATGAATGCTTCCGAGAATGAGATAAGAAATGGAATTAAAACTTGTAAAGATAGACCATAGTAATGTTAAAAGCACTACGGGCTACCTACGTCCGCGTCCGTATTATAGAGATACAATGAGAACGAACTTCGATAATATAGAGGCTTCCGTTTGGCCCAGAAAATAAAGAAAGAGTGGAAGTCGTAGCGGGGCACGCAACAAATCATACATAATAATGGAGACGGAGCACATCGGCATCTGGAATGTCCACAATTCCACAGCGGTCAGTTCCCTGTATTCCTGTCATGTATAGTCGGTCGACATGCGTGGGGGCAGAAAAGTGCGTATTTCAGTCAAGCTCAAGAACACAGATTTTTTTCTTCTATGCCTTTTACGCCCAGCTCCAAGAACTTTAGGTAGGTACCTACCTACCTTCCTTGTGCTTGCGGATTCCGATTCTACAGTCGTATAAATATAATTATTTCCAAATAGCAAGAATGAGTGGAAAGTACACTGTAAAAACGAGAGAGTCTTAAAGCAGGAAAAAATGCAAATAAAACGCAAAGCTAAGCGAATTTAATTTAATTATGAGCGCAGAGAGGATGCATCTTAAGTAGATCACAACCGCGTTAAAATGTTATTTACATGCAATTTCGATGCGATTTAGATGAACAGCGTTTGCATAAATTATTCATTTTTTGACTTTTTAAAAATGGTAATTATAAATATTTTCGCTTTTTCAAAAGTGTAATTACGAAAATGGCGTTTTGAGAAAAGAACAATTAACAATATTTTTATTTTAGAAATTGGTAATTATGACCTATGTATTTCACTCTTATGAAAACGTGTAAAAATTACGATTGTTTCTACACTTTTGAAAATGTATGATAATAAGTTTTTGAATTTTTTCAAAAGCATCATTGCGAGTGTATCTACCTTTTAAAAACGTGTAATCACTAATCACGAATTTTTCCACCTGGAAAAATTGTAAATCTTGATTTTTGTCTTCTTTTTCAATACATTTTGATGCACTTTAAACTTTTAGAAGTACTTTTTTGGTGAACTTGAGAAGCGCCCTCACTATATACGTTCATAATTATACACAACATAAAAGGTTGTAGTCGTTTTAGATGCACCAGTTTTTACAGTGTATGTATAAGGCAAATTTGACTTGTGGGATGTTGGATTCGATACATTCGACATATACATTAGAAAAATATCAGTGTAGTGGTATAGCTCCCTACATATATATTACATCCGCATATATTCTCCCTGTCACATTTTCCCATTCAATTCTCCATAAGGGCCAATAATAATAATTGCATTCACACGTTTTCCTTTTTTCGAGGGAAACGGATTCGACTTCTACCTACAACATGTACATTCTTACTAAATCTGTTTTCGGCTCTCCTGACTTGATTTCTTCCTTACTCTTGCCTCTTCTACCGGTTAAAAGGAAGATCGTCTTATTAGATTCGATCCGATGAATTCGTTCGTTTGATATCCACGCCACTGATCCACTGATCCAGTGCTTCTTGCTCGGGTTATCTTTCATGCTCACGACAGACCTTCATTTTTCGTAGGAATTTAGGAACTGCAATACCAACAAAACGAACGCTAACTGCAGGGAACGACAGGCCAGGGATTATATATGAGAAGATATAAATAAAACAAGCATGTGTGGAGGATGTTCTGATGGGATGTCTGTCTGATTTGCGATTTTCATAAGTAGGCACCCAAGTCTATATAGTCTGCATCTGTATTAGTACACCATACTATGTATTACATACCTAATACTATTTACCTACCTATAGATGTCTATATACCTACCTACGTATGCTTAAACCGAGACCGAAGCCAAAGCTTTGACCAAAAACGAAACCGGTGCAAGTAAGTAGTAGTACATACATAGGGAGCAACTATTAGTTCCAGATCCACTTTTAATATTAGTATGATGGCAAAGTCCTACTTGAGTTTGAGCGTTAAATCTGTATAATATGTATGCCTTTTGCCCGCAGTATATTTTTCCACGGTATACATGCATATCCTGTCAAATCAACTTCGACACACCAATGAAGCAACTGTACACTCTGTCTGCAAGAAAGTAGCGAAAAGAAATAATTTGTATAGTTACCTATGTAAGTATACTGTTCATATACTTGCACATGGAAGCGGTTAAGCAGTTTAGTTGTCTTAGTAGTTAGCCTTAATCCTACCCTCACCAATACCAACTATAGTGTTATTCAGGAGTAAGTTCCTTCAACTTGAAATAAAAACTTGTTCCATACTTTGGATTGGACTTTGAAAACAAAAGCGAAAGTAGAACCAAACCGAAAACTTCCGAAACCAAAACCAAATCCAAATCCAAGTCCAACTTCTCACTTCGCCTCTCAGCTGTTTCCAATCATTTCTTTTTATAGTTTCGCATCGACTATACATCGGCAAATCAACTCCATGTCGACAGCTTAGGAATATCGCTGGAGACTCGCGTCACATTTCATTTAGCTTCCCTTTAGAATTATCCGGGAATGCATCTAGATTGTCTGGTAGTGGATTGAGGAGTAGAAAGGAAAGGGTTGAGACCAGGATCATAAAGGCCATTGGGGAAGTTATCGAATCCCATCTAGAATTCAGAATCGCCATTTATTCTGATTGACCAATAGGATTCTGGTGGATTCTTGGAGGACAGGTCAAGACAGGACAGGACTGGATGGCTTAGTAAAGGTGGCCAGTGTTTATATTTAACCAGATCCAGTCACGTTCTTCCCGGTAGTTGCAGTAGAGAAGTCGTGATACGACCGTAACCGTGACCATTTTATCGCCCAAAATATTCAAGAGTCGATGGTATGGACCATGGAATGGGAATGGGTTTCCCTATCTCCACTTTTGACGAGTCTCATCTTGCTCTTGCTCTACTTCACACCATGTGTTTCCTCGAGGGGTTTTATTTAGCTATATACCTACTTCTCGACTATCTGCGGTGGTGAGAGTGCTTCCGGACTATACGGTTGTGAACAGTGGTTTGTGGTTTCGGTGGTTCTTCATGTCCCTTAATACTTGCCAGTTGGAATCTGGATGAGAATCTGAATGGGAATCTCCTTGTTGCTGCTTCTTCAAGTGGCAAGTATATATGATCAAGTAATTCACATCTCAAACGGGATAATATTATCGAATGAATCTCAACCTCTGCCTTTCGTTTCCTTCTCATTACACGTCTTGAAGCCGGGATTGAATCTTTTGGAGTGTCTTATTGCATTGTCTTTCTGCAGTTTTAATGTGCCGGGTTATGGGCAAGTGTTCTCGGAGTAAGGATATAAATACAAGGCAGGATACTACCAGGATCGTCAAGAGTCCTCCAAATACACTTGATGGGACCTGCTCCTCCAAAGTGTGAGGAAATTCGGAACCAAAATCTAGTTCTCTATGTACATATGTATATCCACTATCCACCTTTATTAATATTGCATCTGACTCTCTCCCGTCTTGACTCGTTTCCTTTCCTTTAGTTTCGTTTCGTCGTCGTCCACTGCAATTGTTCCTAATCTTCTTGCTTGAAAGGTGAACTTTTAAATAATTATACAAAAGAGAACGAAGGGAATTACAAACGGATAAGGAATGCCAAATAGGAAAACGACGAATACTCTCACAATTTCAGCCACCTTCGAAAGTTTTTATTATACGCATTAAAGGACAATGACTGCGTAGCTGGAACAACAAGAACAAGCAATTTCGGAGGGAAAACGGATAACAGATTCGTGATGAAAAAACTATATAGCAGATTTTAACTTCACTTCTCAAATTCAACGGAGACTCCGGGGACTTGGTGTAATTTGCAATGTACCATGTATACCTATGTATAGTATGTAGGTACATCCGAGGAAATCCCTTCTAGTATGTAGCAGTTGCTCATCTTTTCGGATTTTGAATCCGATACGGTGCTTTGATACGGAAGCCTTTACTTCGAACCGTTACCCTTGCGTTGGGCTTTGACGTTGAAAGTTTGGCTGCATGGCATGGCATGGCATGGCACGGCATGGTGTGGCATAGTGTGGCATGCCATGACACGCACGGAGACATTCCACTTTACAAAGTACAAAGTATAAAAAACTAGAATGGAATAATGTTGAGTACATAGTACTTACAGTGTGCAATCTTACCCACTGTACTACTACTACGACTACAACTACAGGCACATGTAGGTACATTATGATAATAGACAGTCTTCTTTCCCGAAGAGTATTTCCCTCACAGCAACGTTGTTCTGTAATGTTCTCTTGAAATGGGTAGCGTGAGTCTAGAAGAGCATTATTTAAGGTGGGCTGTTGCTATACTATAACTCTGTGCCTCTGCTCTACGGCTATTGCTTGTGCTATTAAAATGCAGCAGTAATCATCCAACACGTTTTCGTCAATGTATTTGCTTGTTGTTCTTGTTCCAGTATTACAATTTGTTGTCAACACCCAGAAAAGAATTGGAATTCCATGTATGCTCCAGTAGTTCCATGTTCCAGTTGTTCCAATCCATGCCTTGAATGCCACCATGTATGTATGTAGCAAGGAATTGTAGTAAATCTGTAATGTTGTTCCGTCGTGGTGCCCTTGTGTATAGTGGGCATGTTGTATCCGTAATTTCCCGTTGAGAAAGAAGACCAGACCACGAACGTGCTGGTGGAGGCGTACTAGGCGGTCTATATATCGGACCGTGTCATAGTAACTCAAGTGCCGGGTATCCAGTTTTCGGGTGTTTCTCCCGTTGATTGCATTGCATGGAGTGTGTAGGATGTATGGTGAATGGTGGGAGAGCGCCGCCTCAATCTCTCCTAACAAAGATAAGGAAAGGATAATCAAATGCCTTGGGTACGCCGACCTGACTACATTATATTAGAGTCGGTAGCGTTGACTAGCGTAAACTGTTTCCCTCTCTACACCTTCAACACCAACACCAACATCAACTTCAACTTTTCAACCGTATCTGTCTCCGTCTCCACAGCACTCACTGACTCTCAATCTAAATATTAAATCTACTCTACTACATATACTCCCCCACATAATTCCATACACTATCATTATACCACCAAAACATTACCCCAAATCGTAATCCTCGAAATCAAGTCCTCTAGCGTAGGAATAAATTTAAATTCTCTCAAGTAATTCATAATCTGCATACAGATACAGTGTTTACTTTCTATATAGTGTGGTTGTGCTTGTTGATAACGGTGTAAAAAATCTGTGGTTTAAACACTATAATTATTGCATAGCATCATCATCATCATTCTCAATCCTCAAATTCATCCAAGGAGATTAAGGAAGGGGAAACTATTAAGGAACAGAATCAATAAATTGAATTATAGATTCCAATCCAACTCTGACTCTGACCTCTGACTTATTCATGACAACGACAACGTAGAGGACTGACAAAGTTTCTTAAAATTATTATAATCTTAAACACAATCGTGGAACAAATTAAATTTCGAATTTGAGCCTGCAAGTTTTTCCGGTGCTAGTGACTACATTTGTACCTATGGTTACTACTAGTGACTCTGACGATAAAGGAATAACTTATATTGGATTGGGTGTGAAAAGTGGAACAGTGGGTACTTATACGAATTGAAATTCAGTAATTATTCCGAAAATCAATAGAGATTACGCGATACGTGGTACGTTCAACGTCTTCGTACTTCCTTCTTTCCGTGAAAGAATCAATTAGGGAAATTGTGACTGGATAAATTCCCCGAACATTAAATTAAGATTAATTATCTTGGAAAAGAGGAAGACGAAACCCTCGACGAAGACCAAGACGTGGTTGAGAATTAAGAGTAGTGAGAGAAGGAGAAAAGGTATCTGCACTTTGAATTGCTGATACTGTTCCCGATCCTCATCCTGATCCTGTTGAGAACCTCATGAGTTGTTTCTTCTCTTGGTCTGGCCTGCCCTTTTCAAGTCTGGCTACTAGTTTCGGCTCCCTCACAAGTCCTCTGTATGCTGGTGGGGATTACAATTAAATTAAGATTGCATCATCCATACACATTACACTTTACTTCACAGAAAATTAATCTCGAAGGAAATTCCAAAACTTAAACAAGTAAGGGTAAAATTACAGAGTCAAGTTTATGAAAATTCTACTTACAATCTGCTATAGTAATAAAATTAAGACTGAGAATTGAACAGAAAAGTTTAAAAGTGCAGCGAACAAAGTTGTACCGTTACCATTTCGTAACCGTTCCCGTTCTTCTTTTGGTGGTCCTTCCTCAACAGCAGTAGGGAAAAAAACTAATCCGGAATGTAGATACATGTGCATAGTAGTCACGTAATTAACTTTAATATATCTTTCAAATGTGAGATTTTGTTAATCACTATCTCGTGACTTCGTATTTGTCCCGTTATGAAGACTCTTTAATGGCAGATGTCATCATGTCATTGCCACCGATGCCAGTATCAATGTCACATCACTCAAGAAAACCTTAAGGAGAAAATGAAAAGGTTGTGAAATAAAATTGAATGTATTCAATATTTCAATCCTAATTGACACTATCAAAAACAGAATTCGGTCATTTAGAAACTACGTCGCAACTCCTCCTTCCAGCAACTTATCTCCAGTCCATAAAAACGTCGACATCTCATCATTTTTCAGATCACATTATCAAACTTTTAAACTCTCGAGAGATACAATCAAAAATATCTTTGTTGGAAAACTTTGCGAATATCAATATCAATAAGTATGTCATACCCCAATGAACCAAACCAGGGGTAGTATATATTACTGAACATCGAAAACCGGCAAAAACACTCACTACATATATTAATAGTAATGGCCACGGAAAGGGGAAAAATATGTTTCAATCTCCTATCAAATCATCAAAAACTATATAATTCTTTATAATGCGAGTACTACTCACCTAGGATTTGATATTATACGACGCGACGGTATGAAGTGAGGGTACTGGACTGCGGTGTTTTCTACTTCAAATTCCCCTTCTACCTCCATGGCAACACGGCGTTCTCTACCTCGAAATCCTCAGACACAAGGCAATAAATAATTTCGAAGTAGAGAACATCTAAGACATTGGAGGTAGAAAATGTCTTCGAAAGTTGTAGAGAACACCTCAGTCCAGTACCTAAGTGAGAGTGAAAACTTTACACAAAGACAAACTTTTGACTTCTATTTCCAGTCCCATTTACAAGTTAAAGGATTCCATCTGGATTCTTACGGCTCTGTAATCTGCTTCTGTAACTCACTCACTCTTTTTCTCCCTCCCTCCCTTCTCAGCTTCTGTTCAATATTCCGTCAGCGTCTGTTGGATCCCATCTATTTATATTCTTGTCAATTTCGTCCAGAAATCCTCAATCCTACACTAATGCACAAGATCATGAAATAGAGAAATGGAAATCCACCGAATAGATTGACGACTAACTTGACTATTTCCATTAGTGCGTGAAAATCTAGGAATTCGGATTCGGAATCACACAACTAAATCGAATTCCTTGTTCTTCCCATTCCAATTGTCTTCGTCAGCAATCGACATCGACATTCAACATTCAGACTTCACTAATGACTAAATTTAAATCAACTACCTAATGATAATGCTCTCCGTCTGACAACTGGAAAACTCCAAGAATGAAAAGAATGGATGTGACTGATCACTGATCCATATCCACCTGAAAGAGCGCACGTTGATGTATAATTGTGTCTATTATATAAATAGATAAACTGACAAAGACAATGACAAAGAAATAACTCAAATTCGATCCGATGATCTAGCAGAAAATCAAACGTGCCGAGTTTCAAATTGAAATTTTCTGTTCTACTTCTCCTCCTGTCTGTCAAACATAACATAACGTTGCACCATACTAAGCCAAGGCGTGAATGGGAAATGTAAGAATTACTCCAACTGTGACTGTGACTGGAATTTTGGCATTCACAATTCACACCAAATTCTGCTAGTGACGTTGACTACATACTACACACTAACCTAATTCCCAGTTTTCTATCAAATGTAAATCCTGAAAAGACAATAACAATCTGACGCCGTCAGTCTTCATCTAAAGTCACAAACATCAACATTATTTCTTTCAATAGTCTTTTATCCAGTCGTTTTCAATGCTTCGAAGAATTGCAACTGGGATTTAAACTGGAAAAATGATCGAGGCAAAAGCAAGCTGACAATTGCAGGAAAAGATGAAAATCAACTCCCAAAGGAGCTTGCCCCGTGCTTGCTAAACTTTGTACGTACAACCATAGTGTTTGGAATAAGAACTTAACAAAAAGGTTTCGATGGCAAACCCTTTGTTTGTTTCGTACCCTTCGTACACCCTTTGCTAAAGGGACTCATTCTTGTAGAGTGCCTTGTGCCGTTGAACCTCCTCGTTCGACTGTGTGGCAAAAATTCAAATTAAAACTGAAAAGTTCGACATTTCTCAACTTTGGCAGAATTGTATGTATACTTACCTACGTCTATATAATTAATCACATCTTAAAGCGCTGATAATAATAAAATTGCCTATTGCCATTAGTTACTGTGAAAGTGGTGTACTCCAACCTCCAACTCACCAGTCCAGGACCGCCTATTTTGGAGACTATAAAATTGAGTTTTATTTACGACTGGGTGATTTAACATTTATTCATGAAACATTTCATGTACTCCTACTACTGTAACCTACCAACAACCAACCACAACCTAATGTACTGATACCGACTACACAATCAACGAACCAACTACAAGCCTAATTCGTAATTACGAACGGACCCTGACTAAAATTACATGCAGAACAAGGTAGTTCAGTGATATAGATTGGGAACATTGTATAAGGAAGGCAATAATAAAATACGACTTACTTTTTGCGTACATGACTTAAAGAAGATGTGAACACGTGAACTTGTTCGGTTAATTCCTTTTTATCCATTGGTTCCACTGAATTCTGGTGTACCTACCTACTTATGCAGCAGATATGCAAAGACTTTTGGCTACTTTTACCTGTCGGCTCTGTTCTTCTGGGTTGTATAGTTGTAGTTATAATATCCAAGTCAAACGCTGGGGCTAGTGCTGGTTCTGTTTCTGTTTCGGTTGTTTGTCAATCAGTCATCAGTCATAAACATTTCATGCCCCTTCAAACTCAACTTGAACGTCAATATTTAGCTTGACTGAGTGCTTTGCTTATGACTATTGATGGTGTGTGGTGACTCTAGATTTGGATTTACATTGTTTTGGTTTTATGAACTAATAGCCTTTTGACTACCGTTGTATGTAACGTAACGTGTCACTCTCTGGGTGGGTATAATCTGCCAAAATAGCTAAATTAAGGGCATAATAAAGATACATGAACTAATGTACACATTAAATGTTAAAATAATCAATGCCATGAAATACAACATGTGATGATAGTTCGTGATACCGATCTAATGAATGCACTGACTGTCGACTTGGACTATTGTGTACTGATCGTAAGTGAGAACTGATGGTGACGGTTGTTGGTAGATATTTCATGGTATTTACTTAAAGGAACCTTAAGCTTTAAGTGTTAAATCGATACTTGGGAAGTGGACAGGAGTCAAAAACTCTCGACACTCAAAAACGTGACATGACAGCGGGTAGACAGTTTCTTCTCTCGTCACCTGCTACATACTTCCTTCTATGGAATACCTAGCCAGTAGGTAGTTCTGCCTAACATCAGAGTATAACAAATGACAAATATTTACAAGATAAACATTATCAAAGAAAATTGTATCAATGCTTACATATATAAAGTTCCACCTGCGTTGTCCCGTGTCTGGCAAATAGGATTTGAATTTCGAATGAACAGTGGTTAGTTATTATAGTGAACTAGAGTGTTGATTTTGTGATTCATATCTTCCTCATGGATCAATATAATTACTTAATTCACTTCCAGCAAATAAATACTTTATACCTAATCCATCTATGCACATGGTAAAACATAAATACGCCTACACGTAAAACGAAAGAAAGTAAAGTCAACAATATTGAACCCTAATTACGTATTGGAAGTTGTTGTGATTGTGACCGTTATTTGCTTGTATATTATAGTCGTCACCGTCACCTGCCTCTGTCTGCGGTTGAGGTTGACAGGACAGTCAGTGCCAAAGAGAAGCTAAAAGTGAAGCAAGTTAATTTAAAACTTTTAGAGCAAATAAACGAACGAGGAAACATAAGTGAGGAGCACTGATTACAAGTTTACGTTACAGATAAAGATAGTTTTACGTGCAATTTCCTGACATGTGCATTTTTTCCTAGATGGGAAATAGAATGGGGACAAGTTTAATTTGAATTTTGATGACATCGTTTAGTTGTGAGCTGTCGTTGGTCTCGGTATCGTTGTTTGAGCAAATAAGCCTTTTCGAGTTGTCAGTTGATAGTTGGGTTTATTATCTCTGCCAAAGTTCATACATTCAGACTCGACATTTGCAGTTGTCAGCTGTGAGCTGCGGTATAGTATACATAGTCCACTGGATGTTGGATGTGGTTTGGTCTACCCCTGCCTTCCTCCATCAGACCAGACGAGTGTTCTCGTGCACTATTCCATTTCATTGAGCAGTGAACGTGGTTGCAATTTGCAATGTCTAAATTGAGACATCATTTCTGAAATACAAGTTGAAGCGTGCATGAAACCGCAAAATTCCAAAACGCTATTAATATTAAATAGTACTCTATTTAAATAAAATAAATATAATATAAACAGTTTAATGTTTCTACCCGCGCCTCTTCGACTGTTTACCAGACCCAGAACATGCTCAAAATCCAGAACAGTGCAGTGGTGCTATTTCAAGTTCCATTAATGAAGCAACGCGAGGCCCAAAGTCAGTTCAGTTTCACATTCAGTGTTGCTCAACTTTTGACTTTGACTTTATAGAAATGTGAAGAGTGAGGATTTGAGTCGGTTATCATTATTTTATTATTATTGTCACAGCTGATAGGTCGTTCATCGTTCGTCGTTCGTCGGTCTCGGTTGGTTCTGTCCTGGCCTGGCGTTCACGTTCACGTAGAAGTTAACTTTGACTTTGGCATTGGGGTGGCTTTGGCTTTTACACAGACTTGACACCGATGTTGCCGTTGTCGTGTTGACATTCAAGAGAATCTTGAAGACGTCGTGTAAACTTTAGACGATCATCAAGCATAATAAAAATGCTTAATGTTGGTGACTAGCACTACGTAAAGTAAAGATATACGGCGGAGAGAGGGAAGGATTCTACGCGAGTTAGTGTGATGTGTGAGTTGTGACTTTTAATATGCTACTATCATCATCAGTGTCTCTGTAGATGCTCCCTAGAATGTGTTATTTGTTTGTTGTCTCCTTGACTTTTATGAGCTCACATTTGGACATTCATGGGACTCCTCTGTGAGGTGGTCGTAAAGTGTAGCTCCGTAATATAGTATAAGAAGTAAAATAGCCAAGAACGGAAAGACCAGACCAGCGTATGGTTGACTACCTACTATACCTACAACCAACTCTCTCTCTCTACACATATGATTCTTCTCAGTGATTGTGATTACGTACACTACCTGTGTGTGTATACATTTACCTCTGAAAATACTGCATTGACGATAAAAGAGGACGATGATTTTCTTGCGTGACTCTCACGCGGAACATACCAAGAAAATGTCAATCATCTCCCAGTAGTCTCAGGCAGTAGTCATCGTCATTTTCGTCATCACAGTTGTTCCCTTGTTCCTTCAACCATTCCATTCTATTCCACGCCATTCCATTCCACGAGAGCATAATAGTATATATATATATACGTACCTTCTTCTGCTGGAAAACTCCCGGCTCGGTTCCCTCTTCTCGCAACTCGTCTCTTCACGTTCTCGTCCTCGTCTTCACACTAAAGTCTCAATTCCCATTTCCCCATAGCATCGGCTACACAGATTACCTTTTCTTAACTGCCGTCTATTGATCAAACGAGGACACAAACATTCAGTTACTTTCCCTCAATCGTCCCCTTAACCTTAACCCGTACTCCTACGAGGGACACGTGCGGATGGCCATCATCATCAGCGTCGGCATTATCGTTAAAGCGGTTAAAGAGTACTCAGTAAATCGCTGGAAGAACTTATATAGTACCTCCTGAAATTACTAGAATTACACAAATACCCTCACTCTGTCCCAAAAGAATTCAAATTCTAAGTCAAAATCACGGGAAAATAATTCAGCAATAGTCTTAATGCTTCTCACTTTTGACATCTGAACTCTATTCACATTAAACTTTCAACCTGGACATAATCCATCTAAATCCACGTAAAGTTACCTAATGCCTATGGGATTGTGATTGCTATGAATGATAAATGACATGACATGATTTTTATTACATTATATGTGGTACAACACACACAGTAAACTCGACGACCATAATACTAATATGCGTATCTGTAATAATAAAATAAAAATCTGTCAACTTGAAAATCGGAATGTCCAAATCTAGCATTACTATGGTAGTGGGATGTAGTGCGTGTGTGGTGCGTGTGTGCGTGGAATTTAATGGGAAACGAAAAGGCAATTAAGAATACTAAACTGGAAGATAACCTCAAACACCTGACCCTATACTATAGATACATGTAACTACAGTATGAATTTACTAGTGCTCTATCTGTATGTACCTATGTATGTTCTCCTTTCCCAATTGACTGATAGCTACCTACGTACTAGCTACTTTATTGCTACTTGCTACTCCCACTGCTAATGTTCACACGGGTAGGAGGTAATTACTAGAAAAAATCAAAACGTTTTTGCTGGAAAAGACGGTCACCGTTTTTTGTTTCTTTCCTCCATAATTGGATTGCTTAGTGTGTTGAACGAGTTTGGAAGTTGAACATGAGCAAACTTGGTGACAGTGGTTCTACCTTTATTAGTGTTTTCAACGGAGACATTTGACATCCATGAACTGAATGAGGGTGTATGTACTCGATAAATTACAAGTGGTAGAAAAAGCAGGATTGACTAAAGGATTACCTTAAGAATAGAATCGCTGATGGCACTGCTGGTCTCGTCGAGATGGCAATGGCAATGCAATGAGATGGAAAGGGAATGAGAG
>JAAXYX010003092.1:0-15365 GCA_036851915.1 Ptenothrix huangshanensis | reverse complement strand
TTATTTGTCTGCCGTTTGTTTGATTGGCATGGTCATGGTCCGTGGTCATTATTGCAACCACAAAGAACTTCTAAACCGCATTTCCATCGACCATTAGCAAGAACTTCTGAACGTTTCCAAATTTCAGGATTAAGATGGTATTTTATTGATCTTAAAGACAGTAAAAACGCACAATATAAAATTTTAAACTTTTTAAAAAAGTATCTAAACATCTAAAAATAATAATTGAAGACTTTTTTTCTGAATCTGACTTCGTGGAGTGAACCAATTTTGGAATTTGGAAGAATTTTTGCCATTTTTAATTTATGTTTTTTGTTATAAACCTATAAATCCTGTACTGTGAATTGTTGGATGGAGTTTTAATGGAATTCTACAATTTCAAGAGGCTCAACAATATGATATGTTTTCAATTCTTCATTATAGTGTAAAATTGTTTTCTCGTAAGCAAGCTTTTGTTTTGAACCTTTTCTTACAGTGTAGCTAATTTAAATAAAAGCAAAGTATCAAAAAATGGTCGTATATCGTACTGTATTTTACGAAGGAGAAATCTAACGAGATTATGACTTCAAAGCAGAAATAGACAAATTGATAGTGTTCTAAGTGCTAATATTTCTCGTTCAGTGAGTTTTAATCCAACGTTATAAGCGAATACAATTATTATGTATGGTAGAAAGGAGCTATTCACGAGCTATCTGTATTGCAAGAAGCTTTGTATTCGTAGTTGAAAAATGTAAACCAAAAGCGAAGGACCAAGTTATGGTTTGGTCATGGTGTGTTTGTCGTGGCTTGTCTTGTCCTGGGTATTATACGCCAACCACGAAGAGCATGATTTATGATTGTCACAATTTGGGTAGAAATGACTCACAAGATTCAAAAATGAAAATGTGACTATCGATATCGAATACAAGAACATGTAGAAACGAAATAATTTACTAGCAGATAGATCATACCATACTCTGTATTTTTTTTTCATTTATTAATATATGAGAGGTATGGTACATACTATACAGGTAGGTGGGATGTATACAAGTGTAAATGAGAGGGAGAGAGAACAATAATAATTAAGAGAACACAGATAGGTACATAAGTTATGATATCGGTGGTGATATGCATGTTTGTTTGCCACAAGTTCCGTTGTCGTTGTCAGTTTGGTAGACATGAGATGCGACTGCGAGAGAATGAGGGAAAAAAATGTCCCTTGTTCTCCATACGATACTTTCCATTGTATTCCTTTTTGGGCGGAACAAAGCTCTACGATTCGTACAATTCGAACCCACCTTGACTATAATGAGCATCCTATTGTTTTATCTCGCTCGGTGCCTTTTCATATTTCATGCTTTCATTTCATCCGTCCCAATCCTCTGGGTCTGGTCTGGTCTGGTCTGGTGTAGGTACCTTTTATAGTATGTAACCCAAAAGCACTTGCTCGTATGATTGTGCTGTACCGCATCATACAAATGAAACAATAGTATGGCATTTGTACCTACCTAAGTACTTGTCTTGTCTTGTTCTGTCCTGGCTTTGTTGTACTCGCACTCTCAAAAGAATTTTATGTCATTTTGTGTGAATACCAATTAGTTGTCTTTAGGTGTCCGCATCTTTGAGCATTGTCATTATTATCATACATTGTATATTAGTATTTACAGGTGCACGCAAGCACACAGCTACCTATGTATAGTGCCTACCAGCAAAAACAATAGTCACAACAACAACAGCACAGGTAAAATAAATAGTATGAGTAACACCAAGACCAAAGTGAGAATGTATTTTCCAAACCACCTTTCATTTCGTAGTAGTCCTGTTCATAGTTCAGTCATAGTCATACATAATTAATAGTAGTCATAATGATTGTAATCATAAGCATAATAAAAATCAAGATTTAGCATGGCTTGTTAGGCACTAATAAGACTTTGCAGTCAATTATTTGCTTAGGGATTTTTTTACCATCGATTTTGAACGTGTGGTGTGCTACATTTCCTCAACATTACAATTATTTCTAATTATTTTTTTCTTCTATCTAGGTACTTAAAAATAAAATTTCAACATTTTCCGACGCGATGCGATGCGATGCGATGAAGGAGATGTGAATACGATGATTCTATAAATTGTAGTTGGTGTCAGAGAGACAGGATGTCATTATTATTGAACTCAAGGCAACGACCTGAAAGGCATCCTCACATGAAGATAATTTTACTTGTGAGAATTATGGGCACAGAGACATAGAATATGAGTATGAGTGATCGGAGAAAACATGAATACCATTCTGATTCTGGTAAATCCATTGTGCAAAGGGAAATTTCATAATGTTTGCAATTATGCACGAAATTCTGTTAAGGTGCTTGCATATGTACATTCGCAGGTATAGGTAGGTTTCTATAGATTGGTTATTGGCTTTGGCTTGACCTGTATTCCCAAAGGATCCTAAAAATTATTGCTTGAATTTATTTATATGACTATTAAGCGAATGTCGTTATTTCGATTGAAAATCACAAATTAATATCTAGTAATATTTAATCGAATACTTAAATACTGTGACTCACATTAGCGGGTTTTGAAACAACAAATCGTATTTATTTCCCATCTACAATATTTATTGTTCATGGCAATTTGAGGACAAAATTCAAGTATTGTTTGGCTGACAACATGATTAGGATTATGATTAGGATGCGATGAGATGATGATGATGATATTATGACATCATTCGCATCGCTTCGGGTTTCCCGCCTCCAATTTTAATGGTTAATTAATTACATACATACTCATAATAATGATGCTTGGCGTGGCGAGACTACAATAAATTAAAACTGACATTTGAAGGTAATTGTAAATAATTCTCACTTTTGCAAATATATTGAAAACCCTCGTAAATTAATTGTTTAAATACCTTAACTGCATGGAATATTCTATAAGTAGTGTAAATCAATCTGGATAGTACTGCTTCTGGATTAAATCCAATAAAGAAAATATAGCTGTCTGTTTCTACTATAAATTCTGATTTTAGTTCTTTGTCTAAGATCAAGACGACAGCAGCATCGATCAAAAGCCGAAAGCAAATCTTTTGCGATTTCTCATCCTAATTTCTCAACCGCATGATTATTAACAAAATTGTTGGAATATTTGAAATGGCTAGACTGCACTGGTTGACGTTTGACGTTGATTAAAGGGTTCATGGCCACAGTTTTCGTATCTGTCATCTGTTTATCTATCTTTAGTCTAGAGATGAAGAAAATACCCGGAAGAAAAGAAGGAACTGCAGTTTTAGGAACGCGACTTGCATCATCTCAAAAGGAATTCAAATTTCTCGAATATTTCAGTAAGGATTTTCACATGCTTTTGCGTAGTTAGAAGTTTTGAAATTCAGAAGCAATGGATGAAGAATGTGGAGAATGTTGATTGGAATTTAATTCACGCAAATTATTTAATTGCATTTGCAGCGCATTATTATGCACTACTCAACTGCACGTATACCTGGTCTGGTGACTTGCTGGATGTTGATTACAGATGATTCACAATTACAAGTAAGATTCAAATCGGAGTCAAAATCGTGATCAAAAATCAGCAATTTTAATATTAGCACACGTCACATTGGAATCGTAGGTATGTGACAAATTGTATAAAGTTTAAAAAAATAATATTAGTAGTCAAAACTCAACTGATTGCAGACACTATTCCACTATTTCTATTCCTGTTACTATTATCATTATCACTCGCAGGTAAGACTACGACGACCAGACCAGACGATCGGAGCCACATTCCAGACAGGATAACGGACAAAGCAAGATACAGCGAACATTTTATATTGAGCTCTCTTATTTGTATCTTCTAACTGGTAACCAAGAAAGATAAAATACCGATCTAAAATGCTACCTTAATCACTTTCAAAAATGTGTTGAAAAGAACTCCACTCATTTATTGTCCAAGCCGAAATACCTTTGAAGCCGTGTGACTGTTCCATGTGCAAATGTAATTTCATCAAATTCCTTTCCCAGATGTTATGGAACGCGTGTGACCAGAATAGCTTTACTCTCGATCAAGTCCCAAGCATTTGAATTTGATTAATAATTAGCAAAGAAATTACTTGGCTTTGACGGACAAACCTATCCTTTATAGGTAAGGGGATACTAACAGATGTAAACTAAATTTGGGCGCTATGAATTTATTTACTTAAGTCCTTTTTAGTTATAAAACCAAGTACATAATTATTCCCTTTTCTCAGATTTTATTAAATACTGGAATTGTACACTCCTAAGTGTTTTCTTTAATTGCATCGATTTAAAGAAAATTAATAAGTTACTACATCTACTGTTAATGTCATTGTTTGTCAATTGAAATTGTAAACATTTTGGTGAGCAAAATTATGTTTGTTTAGTGCCACCGAACTCACCGAAGACAAGTTTGGAGTTGGAGGGAAAGCAAGTGGATGATCGGAGATACATGACGGAATAAAGTCCATGATGCAGAGACTGGTGCTGTCGTTGTAGAACTCCTCTGGCCTGGCCTGGCAGTTTTGAAGAAACCTCGGAGGTTGACATGAAAAATGTGTAAGTGGAAAGTAGGGTTTTGAGCAGGACTATAGTATAGTGCAGTGGAGGAGGCTGTGGAAGATTAAAGAGAAAATAACGATAGAAAAGAGAAGTATGGGCTGTATGGGTAGTTTGGGTATTGTTTTGAGGATGTTTAGTGGGAGAGTTGGGTGGGTGCAGATGAAGGAAAAGACCCGGACGGAGGTGAAATAGGTGGGCCAATGAGAAGGCCTATCTTGACTGGGCGATGAATAGATTGGCCTCAGTCTTTGTGATGTTGCTTGTGCGCCCAACAAACGATCCACAATGTGTCTATAAACTGAAGCCAACCACGAGGATACTCTTTTTTCTCGACTCTCTCTCTCTCTCTCTCTTTCTGTTCTCTCGCATGTCGCTTATCGTAACCATTTACATAGATTCCCTACATCAACTCAGATCCTCTGGTCCTCCGGTCCTCCGTTTGCCACGACTTACTTCATACTTGTCTCCTCCTGCTCCTCATCATCATCCTCATCCTCATCCTCGTCCTCGACATTACGGAAGAACGGTGCATATGCACCGAGTCACGGAGTTAAGGACTTACGGACTTACACACACTCTTAGTTAAGGAAACACTAACACGACAAGTATCCACACAAATCTTGCCATTCCATGGACTAACGCTCACGATCAGGCTTTCCGTTCCCATTACAAATATAGCCAGGAGATAACTTACTCCTCTCCAGTCACAGTTCAGACCTCGAACAACCCTTGACTTCATCTCGATTCACTTGGTCCTCCACATCCACTTTCAAATCCACGTCCACACTCGCACCGCACACGATCTCATTCCCATCCACAACCACTTTTACCATTTACCTCCACACCATCCACAGTCATTATCCAACTATCAACTCTCGAATTATCATTCTCTTTCTTACAACTACAACTCAGTTCCCAATTTCACTTGCACATGGTAACTTCCAACTTGTCTCGTTGTCTCGAAGAAGACGAAGGAAACGAGGAGAGAGAGAGAAAGAGAATTTAGTACTATTAGAAACAACTACTGGAACAACTTTTGAACAGTTGAAGAAATACTAATAAGTGAAGAAGCATTGTAAAGGAAAATTAAATTTCACGTGGTAACTTCTTCAACTTGTCTTTTTATCTCAAGGAAGACGAAGGGAGGAAACGGAGAAGTGAGAGAAACTGGAGTGTAGTGCCAATTGCCAATGCCATTACCAACGACTAGAACTTGAACAGTGAAACGAAAAAGTTTCGTTTACCAATTATTGCTGAACAATCAAATCATCACATCAACCACGTAACGGAAGAAAACCGTAAGTGAAGAGAAATCGAAATAGCTGAAGTCAATCAAACAATAGACTAGAGTACCTCCACAAACTATACATACACATACCTATAATTGCATAGGTATAGTGAGTCGAGATTTGAAAGAGTATGTCGTCCATGATCATCACTAGTGTGAAAATGCATTCTTCTCCAAATAATAATCAAGATCATATCAAGAGACCCATGAATGCCTTCATGGTTTGGTCAAGGGGTCAGCGAAGAAAAATGGCTCAAGAAAACCCAAAGATGCACAATTCGGAGATTAGTAAAAGACTTGGCGCGGAGTGGAAACTTTTGTCCGAGGCGGAAAAAAGACCTTTTATTGATGAAGCTAAACGACTCAGGTAACTTTTTTTCCCTGCATTCAATTTTCAGTCTACTCCATTAGTTTCGTTGTATTGTATTGTTTGTCTATCACTTGTTTCTTTTCGTTGTATCATCTTAATTATCTCTTGGTCATTTGCATGGGATCGTATGGAATTTTAGACACAAAGTAGATTTTAGGCGGCTTTATTTAATTTACATGAAAGGCTTAATTGAACGTTTTTTTTGTAATAAATACTTTGACTTATTCTTTTAACTTGAAATTGTGGACTTTTCTCGTTTTGAGTAGATAGTTTTCGTTCAGAATTTTCGTTTTTATTGTTTGTCATTATCAAGTATACTGAATTAACGAAGCATGTTAATAATAACTGCTTACTGAGGTTGCTACTAGATATTTCTTCATTTGAAAGTCATAATTAGTGCTTCAAGACAACAACCGTCAAGGTAGTATTTCCCTATCAATTTTACATAGCCAAGTTTGATAGTAAATTGTTCGGCTACACCAGGACCTGTCAAATTCAAAATATAGTTGTAGAAACGACAGGATCAAAGTTGTCACTAATTAAAATCTAGTTTAGGGATCGAATTAGACATTGAAAGAATAAAATAATTGCAACTCAATTTCGATATAATGGCATTAAAAGTATGTATAAAATTTGGGGTGAAGTGATCTTAAAATTGTTCGGCTGATCGTGAGTGTGATTTCATTTGTTTACATTCTTGTCATTTTGTGTAACACCTTACAGCATTATTTGAGTCTAGAATGTCAGTAAGGATAGTGGTAACAATAGGACACCAATGGTGCTTTAATACTGATGTATATTATGGTGGTGATAAAGTTGAAGGAAGGTTGTTTTCGTGCCCTGGAAGTCATGTCTGGAAAAGGTGTTCGTTATCGTGTCAGAGTTATTTGTGAATTGTAATTGTAAATTAGGCTGGATTTGTGGATTGTGGTTGATAAGTGAACGTGGTGATAATTTCAGAGCATTGCACATGAAAGAGCATCCAGAATATAAGTACCGACCTCGGCGAAAACCGAAGCCATCCATGATTCATCCAAGTACTAAGTGCAAAGCAGACAATGCCAAATACCAGTACAGTCCACTGCCGGGCGTGCTGAGAGCTCACATCGGAGGCCCATTTTTCCCTCAGCATGCCACGAATGGGTCACACATGCCTATGTCGCTTCACAGCCCGAGCCCAGGTAGTCCAGGAGGGAGTATGCCAAATTTTTCAGAATTTCCTCATCTCTTCCCCTCCTTCCTACCCGAAGCATTCATTGCTCGTCTCCATTCTCTCAGAGCTATGAATGGAGTGGCGGGCAGTGAGGAAGGAGGTAAAGGACAGCTGGAACGGAGCACAACACCCACAATTCCTGTCAACTGCCACAATCATATCAACAGCAGTTCCAATAATAACCATTCACCGTACAATCATCTAGTTCTGTCTCCCAAGAAAACGTCGTCAAGGTCTCCATCCCCACATCAATCTCACACAGCACATAGTCACCCTTTTGCTCACTACTCCAGCTATCCTGCCGCCATATACCCCGGTTTCTATCCATCACCATACTCTATCTATCCATCCATCCCACCTTTCTTCCCTGCACATCCATCCTCAGAGTCTCATCATCATCATCATCACCCTCATTCCCAGTCCGATTTCCCAACCATTCTGGACCATCCTTCTGTCGGCAGCATGCCCAAGAAGTCACCTGTCTACGTCGTCGTCAAGTCCGAGTCGAGTAGTGTGTCGTCCAGAAGAACACCTTCGCCCGTTGTCTCCGTCGTCTAAATCCAACAAAGTGACAGCAATATTTCCAGCTCCAATAATTATAGTTGTTCCACCAGCCACAACCTGTGATATATCCTTATCCTCATCCTCGACCTCATCCTCGTCCAAAACTAATTGCTAGAAGAAGTAGTTGTAGTAGTAATCTAGGTAATAATCAGTATTTACGTAGGTACAGGATACATAGCGATATCACTTCTAGTTGTTGTTAATATTCTATCCTTACACGATGGATTCTCTCAATTTGAGTTTATTGGTCATGGAAAATAATGCTACTAAGGTTGCACCTTTGCTGGGTATGAAAATGCTGTGGAAAATATCCAAGGTGAATGTTAGCTCTACGTTCTACGTTTGTGTCTTCGATTCGAATCATTAAATAAAGCTACGGTAAAAAAAACTAAGTATTTACTTCAGACGTAGACTCAAGACTATATAGATCCATCCTTACCCTTATCCAATCAGACCGTTTGACATCATCATCTACATCTATAATATACACATGGTTGTCTCAGTAGTATGGCCTCTTCTTTAGCACAGCGTTGCAGAAAGACGGTAGAAGGTTCTCCGTTGATTGGGAAATTATCAGTTTGGAATATTCCTACAGTAGGTAATGATGTCAAAGTAGAAACTTACAAGGTAGCAACTTTAGATTATTAGTATCTACGTATGTTGGTAATTACTCTGTAATTGTAATAGTATGTATAAAGATAAACCGGTCGAAAAAAATTGAGTGGATGGAAATTATATTTAAAAAGTATATCATAATAATGATCCATAATAATACTGTCACTGTACGTAATTGAATTCTGGTAAACCACAAAACATCTCCCTAATTTCCTGGATACAAATTTTATTGTGAACGTAATCCATAGAAAATGACTAACACTAATTAGCTTATTATAAGTAAAGTATTTGTACTGGGCTACAAGTACTTGCGTCGAAACCCATCATATAATACCAGTATCAATAACGAGACATGTTCATCCTGCATCCACCGTATTAAACTATGTACCCAGGATAATGTCAGAATAATACTAGAACCAGAATACCCATAATGCCAATGATACCTACCAATGCCAACATTTAATACCAAAACTAACAGTATAGATACCAATACCCTCACCTTATCTCTCATCTCAATCCTAGGCAGTGTGGAGATCGAAACGTGTATTGTTGGTCGAATCATAAAACGAGTTCTGGTTCTCAAGCTGTTTAGCTGTGAAAACATTGCATTATTATTGTAATCATTATGTATTGTAGATACTTGTATAGGTGTATGTACATATTCCAGTACATACCATGACGGCACAACACAACTTCACACATCATATAAATAATTATAGCTAAGTTATTACATAAATAGGTACCTACCTATATACATATAGGTATTCACATAATGTAGAATCGAAAGAATTGACTATCTAAACTTAAAGGCGTAGGTAATTATTATTATTACTATTTTACAAAAAATGTTAAGATAATTATATTTAGTTCGTAAGTGGTTGTCTCAGTACTATAGCATTATAGCCTAGCAATAGCCCTCTTTTTTTTAGCACAGTGTTGCAGAAAGACGGACGTGGGGTGGTTACCTGTTGATTGGAATATTATCAGCTTGGAATATTCCTACTATAGGTATACTAATGTCAAACTATAATAATAATAATAATAAAACATGACAAGGTAGCAACTATAGATTCTAGTATTTCTAGGTATATGTTGTAGATTATAAGATTATTTTTTTTATTCTTATTACTATTATCGACTCAGAGAAGAAAGGAATCTTTGAGCCCTGTATTAATAATTACAAATAAAACAATTTACAACCATAATCACATACACAAGTACAGGCTCCCGTGGAACAATATCCAACTTTTTCAGTTTTTTTCCGCTAGATTTAAATTATTCTATAGGATATATGATAGGTGATAGTATCTTTTTCTTGTAAGCTGTTAGAGGCTCAATTCAAATTTATACTGTATCACATCACCATCTCTTACAAATAATTATAGATATTACCTACCTTATTCTAGTGCTCTAGTTCGTGTACATACCAATTATTATAATTTGTCATTCTAGAAACATGCTGTATTGTGTACTGAGTCTATCGTGACTATTATTGCTAATGAGCAACAGTGACTTAATAAAAAAAGTTCTCCGAACCTAACTAAACCAATAGAGAAGAAGTGAGTGGAATGGAAATTAAATTTAAAAAGTATATCATAATAATGATCCGTAATAATACTGTCAATGTTCTGTACGTAATTGAATTCTGGTGAACCACAAAACATTTCCCTAATTTCGTGGATACAAATTTTATTGTGAGCGTAATCCATAGAAAATGACTAACACTAATTAGCTTATTATAAATGAAGTATTTGTACTGGGCTACAAGTACTTGCGTCGTCCCATAATACCAGTATCAATAACGAGAGATGTTCATCCGCATCTATAGTCTCGAAGCCTAGGATAATGTTAGAATAATACTAACCAGAATGCCCATAATGTCAGAGTGCCAACACTTAATGCCAAAACCAAATGCACCCTCACCCATCTCTCAATCCAGAGTAGTGTGAAAAAAAACGTGTATTGTTGGTCGAATCATGAAGTGAGTTCTGGCTTGGCACTGAAGTTGGTTAGCTGTGGAAACATTGCATCTTTATTGTAATTATTTATTGTGGGTTCTTTATAGGAATAAACGACACAACGTAACATAACACAACACAACACATCACAATTTCACCCACCATATACCTAGTTAAGTTAGCCTATGATAATTAAACTAGGTATTGAATCGAAAGCATTGACTATCTAAGCTTTAAGACGTAGATACGTAATTATTATTATTTAAAAAACACACTATTGGAATATTTAGTTGGTATACGCAATGCATGTGGTAATGATAAATGATGATAATTGAATTTAAGAAAGGAGATGGAGCATTTCAATATATAAGAAAATGTTTGCATTTACTAGACTATAAGTTACCGTTAAATACGAATACGATTAGGAGAGTGACTGCTATCACCATAATGTATTATAAATATTATTATTACTATTGCATTTACCATTACTATTAAATGTTGTAATATTGTAGGTGAGTTAAAATAAAAAGTAGTTGGTGAAAAACATAATGTGACAATGATAATGATAATGATAATGATAATGAGAAATAATCATTTCATTCCATGCCGAGTATTTAGCAGATGAAATTGTTTCCGAATAATAAAAAGTATTAGTAAAATTAAAGAAAAGATGTATGAATACTATCACTTTATTTGCACAACGGAGTGACAACGACTCCAAATAACGAAACGATCGTTTGCTCAAAGTTTCACCGTCATCATTATGTTTTCATTTGTACAGGTACACCTAGAGCAACTAGAGAATCTTGTGGAGGTATTTGCATTGTGGCTTATGCGGTTTTCAGCTTTTCATTCCCTTTGTTTTATACCTATACCTTGGAGATATGATATGATGTCGTTTGTACTAGTAGAGTGCAACTGCTAATACTACTCAAGGTTGTGACTATCATCAAACTACTTTAGAACATATACTACTAACTACGGCTATTGCTATTTATAATATGAGCATAACTACTACCATCACTATCTTTTATTTGAGCTGGGAGTAAATTCAAGACAAATTCACAGTTCTTCTTGTCTAATTGTATTACATGTACGATGTACCTGTTCGACTTGTTTAATTGTCCAAGGCACGGCCTCGTATCCCTTGGACTTGGACTAGACTTGGAAACCAGAACCAAAACATTGTCTCACTCTCACTTCAACGATGGATATATATACATACCCCCTCCTTTCTACACTGTAAGTCTGCCTTTGCCTTTGCCTTGATGCATGCATTTTTTTCCGAAAACTGCTACGATTAGATAAGCCCGAGCACGTAGACGTAGACTTGAGCTTATAACTAGTAGACACCGGTACAGTTTTAACAACAATAATAATTATTATTATTATTAGGCATATCATATTTACTGTTTATGTATTACTACAGTGATGATTTAACGAGGATTTAAAGCGAAAAAATGGATTATTTACAAATGCAGAGGTACATCGATTACTAGTATCGTCTTTATCAATATCAACAGAGAAAAGATGATACAAGCGAAAGGGTAAAAACATAAATTACCAATGCAAATACAAATAACCAAAATACCTGGTACGTCATTGCACTAATCGTAAGCACACAAAAGCATAATATACATATATCAGTATTATGTGGCATAGTAGTGTATCGTCCAAATGAGATACTAATATTTTGACCTCATAGGGTCAACTCACTCAAGTATATACCTATGTAGGTAATTATAAAAGAATTATAACTTTTACTAACTAGAAGTTATATATCCACAAATACCTTGCATACATACATATTATGACAGCGACAACGACAACGACAACTACAACAACGAAGAAGACTATGTATCTACATCTACATACGACTTTGTCCACGATAACAACAACGACAATGACAGCGACAACGGCCATAAACCATTTGAACTGAAGTCTAATCCGTTAATTTTAATTACAATTATTATTCAGTGTTTGGCAAAAGTCTGACAATGAGCTGTGAGAAGTGATTGTAAGGCGTCAGGGTGTTTTTCAATGTGTGAATACACAATTAAAATAAAGTAGCTGTCAGAGTCTGAGTGAGTGCTGGTCCAAGTCTGTGTACTTTTCTCGAGAACAGAGTATAAATCTGGAGAAGTTTGTGTGTGGGGAGTAGGTGTTAGTTGGACATTTCGTTAAACACCGCATCGGTATCTCCGCTGGTGGAAGCGTTGATAGTCGTGTTGATATTCTTAGTATGTATACCGACGTTAGCCACACACACACACACATACACACACATGGATATAGGCAGGTGCATCGAATCACCATAATGATAAGTTGATATCATACTAGAATAACAATCATTGATGTAGACCTGTCTAGCAATAAAAGTGTACAAGCGCAAGCAAGCTTTATTAGTATTCAGAGAGAGGGAGAGGAGAGGGGGGATTTTCATTGTGGAGTTCACACTCACTGATTATACCATTACAATGGCTTTAGAGTGGGCCTCTTTCATGATGAGCTCCATGCACCTCGTAGTCATAGATCCTACAATGTTTGTCTCTCTTCTCTGGAATATGGAATCGCATAAGAAGAGAAGAGAATAGACAACGATCTCTATAACTTAGGTACAAATCACAAACTAGCTAGAAAACCGAAATATTGTAGATACCTATGTACATATATCTAACAGTAGCTAGGTGTATAGTACAGTCCATGGCGAAAGGCGAATACAATCAACATTATATTATACAGTCCTTGTGGTCTCCACACTTGCTACATTATACATATGTACTGTATGATATGGGATAAAAAGCAAAAGGAATATGAATAGGAATCGGCATTCGGCAAGAGTAATAACTGAAAGAAGTGAATGAGTGAATAAATGAATAACTTAGTAAGTGAATAAGGAAGGTAAACAATATTATCTTTGACTCTGTGGGCAATATACTTACCAACTCTACATACCCAAAAGCTATAAAAGCTGTCATCATTTTTTGGGTGGTTTATACACGCGTCCATTAGACAAAGACTGATGTCGCCAGTCTTGAAGCAGCGTCACTCAAATCATATTTAAAGTCTGCAAACTCCTGATTAGTATATTATTTTAATGGTATTCAATAAATAACACCAATGACAACCTTATTATGATTAGGATGCTCTTCACGCTTTATTACAAAACTACAAAACTTCAATTACATTGCATTAGATGTGGCCATGTTGCTGTAAATACACAGTGCAATTGCAGTACCTGCTCACCGTACACCTTTCGTCGTTAAAGTTAAAAGTACCCATTAGGCTAATCGTAAGTAGCTACAGACTCGTTCTTGTTACTATCACCAAACGTTTGTCTACCAGATCCTTAAACAAAGAATCAACGAACTTGATCGTTTTTATTAGAGAATCTGAATGTGAATTGTATAGTTTTGTATGTAAATTCTAAGTTCTAATTCTATTTTAATACATTATGTAAAGCGAGCAAGTTGATCATTAGACATGTTAGGCAGGTCAAATTGAGTCACTTGGTGTTTCAACAAAAGCAAAGCAAAGGGTAAAACAAGCGGTAGGAGCTAGAAGCTAGAAGCTAGAACTCTAGTTTATTCCGGATAAACTTATTGTTTTTGGAGGATTAGCTTGAAATGTAAAAGCTGAGGCTGAAAGCCTAAAAGACTTTGTTGCTCAGGAAATGTAAATGTAAATCCATAATCCTTTCGGACAATAAAAACAAAGCTGGTGAGATTTGTGGGAATTAGAATAGTGTTGGTTGCTGTTGATAGTACGATTGACTAATGTAGAATTGAATCTCATTGAATACACACACACACCCTACCAAATTTCATCTTATTTTTTATATGGCATTTGTAATGAGATAGGGTTACCTGTAAAAATGAAAATACGTATACAAGGATGATCAGTTTTGACGGTGTATGAACGAGTGTAATGCAATTGTCCTGTCCTGTCATAATATCTGTATGGCGTCTCTCTCAATTGGTTTGGGTATCTGTTCCTCTGCACTCACACTGCACTGTGTTTAGGGTTGGGTAGGTTTTCTCTACACGGGGTTGAAGTTGAAGTGAAGTATCGGTATTATTAGTATGCACGGTAGATACATACCTAGGTACGAATGTAATTATAATAGGCACTGGTGATGGTGTTTAATTCCATAGATATAGAGAGGACAGAGGACAGATATACATGTATGCCCGACGACATTGAGCTGATATAAAAAATAAAAGTGACTCAATCGAATCGAAATTGATAGATAGAATAGAATAGAATAGAAAATAGAACCCACGCTGAAACCACTATACTTACCTATACCGGTATTTACAGGAGATTGACTTTGACTTGATGGCTTGGCGCCACTTGCCATTCTTTTCCTCTTCATTAGTCTCAAGATAAAATGATTAATATCTACAGGAGTTACCATTAACAATTAATTACGTAAAGTCTAGCACACACACACGGTACACTTAGTACACTAACACACACAATTTACACAAATATAATACCGCACGGTACACACGACGACATGACAGAAGTGTACATTATTACAGTATTAGGTACAGAACAGAACAGCACAACAGTACAACACAATACAACAACGACAACGACAACCTCTTTGGTTCCGAGAGGTCGAGGAGGTACAATCGCAAAAATAGATTTTTTATACTTGAACGACCTCAGTAGTCAATTGTAGTCGAGCTAATCAATACAGTAACATACAAAACATTTTAATTTCAAGCATCGCTCAGCCTCTTAATCATGTTCACAATGGAAATCATGGAAAATTCTGACGAGGCTCCATTTAATTTACTATTAGTAG